>VWZK01010574.1:28946-57613 GCA_013396935.1 Baryphthengus martii
ATGGACTTGTATATCTTCAGGTTCCTCAGATGATCACAAACCTAGTCTTCGCTTACAGTGCAAGGGATTTTGTCTCCCCAGTCAACGTCTTGTGGGCCGTCATCAACATGAGAGCCGTGAGGAGAGTGGTTGCCATTGAAGACTGAGGCAAAAAAATCATTGAGAATCTCAGCCTTCTCCTCATCTGTTGTTTGTAGCTCAACACTGTTGCTCATCATGGAGGGTATGCTTTCTTTAACCTCCCTTTTCTGGTTTACGTACCTGTGGAAGCCCTTCTTGGTTTTCTTTATGTCTCTTGCCAAGTTCGTCTCCAGCTGCGCCTTGGCTTTATTGACCTCACCCCCACACAACTGGGAAACACCCCTACACTCATCCTAGGATGCTTGTCCCCTCTTCCACTGCCTGGGTAGCCCCATCTTGCCTTTTAGTTTGACCAGCAGGTCTCAACTCAGCCAGGCTGGTCTCTTGCATTCCTTGCCCTATTTCTTAAACCTGGTAATTGAGAGCTCTTGTGCTCTATGGAAAGCATCCTTAAAGATCTGTCAGCTCTGTTCCGCTCCCTTGTCTCTGAGGGCCATTTCCCATGGGGTCCTATTTATTAACTCCTTGAAGAGCTGGAAGTTTGCTTTCCTAAAACTGACTATGCTTCTTGTTGGCCTCATAGCCCTTAGGACAGTGAACTGCACTAGTGCATGATCGCTGCTGCCCAGGCTGCCTTCAACTTTGACATCCCTGATGATTTCACTTGCATTTGTGAGTATGAGGTCCAATACCGCATCCCCAGGGGTATGCCTGTTAATTTCTTGTCTTAAGAAGTTGTCGTCAAGGCACTCCAGGAGTCTCCCGGATTGCCCACAGCTTGCCGCGCTGCTTTTCCAGCAGATGTCGGGGTGATTACAATCCCCCAGCAGGATGGGAGCCTGTGATCGTGAAGTCTCCTCGAGCTGGAGTAAGAAGGCTTCATCGATAGGCTCCACTTGATCGGGTGGCCTGTAGTAGACTCCAACCACGAGGCTCCCTTTGTTGTCCTGATCTCTAATTCCTACCCATAAGCTTTCAGCCTGCTCATGGCTATTCTTTAAGGACAATTCTTCACACTCTATCCACTTCTTTACATAGAAGGCAACAACTCCACCCCTTCTTCCTCTTCTGTCCTTTCTGAACTGCTTGTAGCCATCGATAGCCACACTCCACCCGTGGGATTCAACCCACCAAGTTTTCGTAATAGCCACTATGTGGTAGCTTTCCTGTAGCACGGTAGCTTCTGACGCTTCCTGTTTGTTGCTGATGGATGCTGTGATTTGGATGCTTTTATCAGAAATAGCATGTCCAGCAGGACTAGGGAAGTGATTGTCCCCCTGTACTCGGCACTGGTGAGGCCATACCTGCAATATTGGGTTCAGGTTTGGGCCTCTCAGTAGAAGGAGGACATTGAGGTGATGGAGAGTGTCCAAAGAAGGGTAACAAAGCCAGTTAAGGGTCGAGAGAACAAGTCTTACAAGGAGTGGCTGCAGGAACTGGGGTTGTTTAGTCTGAAGGAAAAGAGACTGAGGGGAGACTTTATGGTTCTCTATAATTCCCTGAAAGGAGGCTGTAGCCAGGTGGGGGTTGGTCTGTTTTCCCAAATAACAGGTGACAGGACAAGAGGAAGCAGCTTCAAGTTGCACCAGGGGAGGTTGAGGTTGGATATTAGGAAAAATGTCTTCACTGAAAGTGTTCAGCACTGAAACAGGCTGTCGAGGAAGTGGTCCCTGGAAGTACTTAGAAGACGTGTAGATGCGATGCTTAGGGACATGGTTTAGTGGTGGACTTGCCAAGGTTAATTTGATAATCTTACACGTCGTTTACAGTTGAACTTGATAATCTTAAAGGTCGTTTCCATCCTAAATGATTCTATGATAAACAGAAATATGTAATAAATTCAATTACAATAAATCTTTAACTGACTGTTCTTGGATATGCTACCTGACAAGCCTCTCCGTAGTTCAAAGAGCTGTTAGTACATTTTGATAACTTAACCATTTGCTAGAAGCCAGCACAGTAAAATATTCTGATGAGTCCTCCTGACAAATCTCTTCTAAAAAGAGGGGGAAAGAAAAGGTAGTTTTGATTTCAAAGACACTCTTTTCAGCATGACTATCACCATTATGACATTCACTCTTTGACCCTGCAATTCAGTGATGTACCTCATTTCTTCAATAGAAAAGCCTCCAACATTTACTAGGAGATACTCTCTTCTCCCCTGACCCCAATGGTGCCAGGTCCTGCTCTCTGCCGTTCAGACAGGGATGAACATTGCTCTCTAGATGTGATACAGGACATGCTGGAAAAACAGGACACTTTAACATGTGCCAGTACTGTGGTTTACAATCTTGCCTCATCCTCAAGTGGCAACACCTGATAACATACATAACTGTTATCTAGATACCTCAAATCCCATTCAGATAAGACAAGGTAAAAATTAAAATACACATATTTATTCCTAACATAAAAAGAGACAACATAATCCCTATTTGTAAAGTTTGTGTGTATTCGTCTGTTTTGTTTCTCCGTCTCTTTCTCTTATTAAATCAGACTAGCATACTGGTGTTACTTCAGAAAGCTGTCCTTTTCCTTCACTGAGCTCACTTGCTGTCCATCTGCATAAGGTGTTAGTTCAAGTTCTGTCCTCCACACATCCTCACCCTTTAGGGCACTGAAACAAGTTTTCATAGGTATAAAAAAATGTCAGTCGCACTAGAAATTTACTCCTGCCAAAGTAACAATTCTATATCAGTGCAAAGCACTCTCATTTTCCTATAGGGGCTAGGTGGCACTCTTCCATAGGGAATACAAAACACAGGATCATGTTTAAGAGTTATCAGTCTGTACATTAAAATCACATGATACAAACACGTGGAAGAGGTTAACTGCATGTAGTTTATTCTTGTCATCAGGCAAGATGACAAGCAACCACTTTGAGATGCTAGTGGGTTGGGAGCAACTCCTTCCTTTTTGATA
Source organism: Baryphthengus martii (assembly GCA_013396935.1). Classification (NCBI taxonomy): domain Eukaryota; kingdom Metazoa; phylum Chordata; class Aves; order Coraciiformes; family Momotidae; genus Baryphthengus; species Baryphthengus martii. The sequence continues at coordinate 31,947 of VWZK01010574.1, forward strand.
TACTTCGAAAAAAAAAAAAAAAAGAGAAAGAAGGTCTGACACATAATAGAAATGCTTGGAGTAATGGGACAGACACCTCCACATGCTTGAAGAAACTGTAAACTATAGCAGATCATTAAACACATGTATATATAATTGTATACAGAACTCAGAACTGTATTGCAGTTCTATACAGAACCGTATTACAGAACTCAGAGGGTTGTGATCAACGGAGCAGGGTAAAGTTGGAGGCCTGTAAAAAGCGGTGTCCTCCAGGGGTGAATACTTGGTCCAGTTTTGTTTAATGTATTCATCAATAACCTGGACGAGGGGACATAGTGTATCATCAGCAAGTCTGCTGATGATACAAAACTGAGAGGAGTGGCTGACACTCCAGAGGGCTGTGCTGCCATCCTGTGTGACCTGGACAGGCTGGAGAGCCGGGCAAAGAACCACCTAATGAAGTTCAACAAGGGCAAATGTAGGGTCCTGCACCTGGAGAGGAAGAATGCCAGGCATCAGTACAGGTTTGGGGTGGATCTGCTGGAAAGCAATTCTGAGGAGAAGGATCTGGGAGTCCTGGTAGATAGTAACTTATCCAGGAGCCAGCAATGTGCTCTTGCTGTCAAGAAGGCCAATGGAATCCCGCGATGCACAAGGAAGAGTGTGGCCAGTAGGTCAAGGGTGGTCATTCTCCCTCTCTACTCTGCCCTGGTGAAGCCAAATCTGGAATACTGCATCCAGTTCTGGGCTCCCCAGTTCACGAGATACAGGGAACTATGAGAGAGAGTCCAATGGAGGGCAACAAAGATGAGTGGGGGATTGGAGCACCTCTCTTGTGAGGAAAGGCTGAGAGAGCTGGGACTCTTTAGCCTGGAGAAGAGAAGGCTGAGGAGATACCTTATTAGTGCCTATAAGTATCTAAAGGGTACGTTCAAGGATGATGGAGCCAGACTCTTTTCAGTAGTTCTGTGTGACAGGACAAGGGGCAATGGGGACCAGCCGGCACATAGGGAGCTCCATTTAAATATGAGAAAAAACTTTTTTTACCATGAGAGTAACAAAGCACTGGAACAGGCTGCCCAGAGAGATTGTGGAGTACCCCTCTCAAGAGACATTCAAAACCCACCTGGATGCCGTCCTGAGTAATGTTCTCTAGGCCATCCTGCTTTAGCAGGGGAATTGGACTAGATGATCTCTGACAATTCTGTATACATACATTAGGACTTGGCCCACTAAGGTCAGTATGCGGCTGTAAGTAACAGAAAACTGTGCAACACATAGTTCATATTCACCACTTACATTCTGAATATTCTGGAGTTATGAGTTTTTTGTTTTGTTTTGTTTTTCTAAAAACAGATGCAACATTATACTTTTACAGTTGTGTTACAAAAAAAACCCACATTAATTATAGAAGATGACTAGGCGCCACACAGTCATTTGACCAAAAGAAAAGCTTTCTTAACTCATGATGTGTGACAGCAACTTCACTTTAAAGTGAAAGATAATTCTTTCAGGAACAACATTTCCATAATTCTGAATTTGTTAAAGTGCTCTTTCAAAAATGACTTTCAGTAAATTTAACAACACAGATCATGTGCACTTGCAGAAGTTTTTATTATATACCAGCTTCGGCCTGCATTAAAAAAACCAAAAAAAACACCCCACCAACAGAAGTTGATCATGGGATATACACCACCTATAAAAAAATGTATGCATAAAGGACAGTTTAGTAATATTATACTCCTATTATAAGTAATATATAGGCTAACTCATCCTGTATATTGATATCTTAAATCTTTCAAAACTAAATAAAGCCCCTTCTCCCACAAAGCAGAGCAAACATCAACATAACAGTGTTTCAGGGCCCTGCAAAAGAAAGAGAGACTGTACACACAGACAACCTCACTTATTAGAAGGGCAGAGCAGAACCACAATCCTCAAGATATAAGCCAATGCCTTAACTTTCCAGTAAAAACTGTCTTAAATTATAAGCAAACACCATGATTCTCCAATACAAAAGGAAACCTATGCACAGATGGCTGTTTGGTCCTGCATGCGTTCTATGACTGATCCTGATTACCCGCCAAAATATTTTCCAATAGAAAGAAAATATTATATAGCTAATTTCATAAAAAATATGTTTCTTATGATTCATTCCACATGTGGGATTTCTATTAACCTTCCAGAGAGTAGTAGAATATAAAATATCTTTACCTTCCATCCTCCAGCTGGAGAGCTCTCAGTCCTGCCAGTATGGCATCTTTATTTACTCGACTTAAATCATCTCCAAGAATAACCAGACATGACAAACCTGTGTAAGTCATTGCAATGTGCCCACTATCATAGGCATGAGATATACCTGGACTCTAGAAAAGAAGGAGGAAAAATTAAGAACACTGAAACATCATAAAACCTTGTATTACAGTCAAGCATTCTTTTTTTTTTTTCTAATAAAAATTCACAGGTATACAACGTTCTTTTCCCTTTGCTCATTATGGTTAAATTGAAGGCTTCCCACTCAGCCCTTCTAATCAAACTAAACAACTGCACAACTCTGATACGCTTGTAAACAGCTGTGGAAGTTCTGGAAAAAAAGTTTTGCCAAGAGTGATATTTATGCAAGAGTTACACAAAAAGATGGGATGTGCTCAACTGTACCTAAGTTTATCCTGACACACCACTGGGCATTGGCTTCCTGGCTGCTGGGTAAGCCCTGTTAAACAGTCAAACCTCTGGAGGTCTCTTCAACAAAGATTTTACAATCTAATGAACTGCAAGTAGAAAGCAATATGAGGGATTATTAGTAATCTCTCTGTCAATTGAAGCAATTCCAAATTAGCCTCCCATCTACTTTCATCACCATTCTAAAACAACAACCAGAGTTTAAGCGAAGCGTTTACATAGCAAATAATGTCAACTGAGAAGCTGAAATGAGAGTTAAATCCTGATTAGTCACATGAAACAAATCACAATAATGGGCTGGCAAATGATACAGCTATGTTGAAATTAGTATTTTTCCTTCTGACATTTTATAGGCACATCGTGGACTGTAGCACTTCATGAGAACAGAAACCACATGTAACAGGACACAATTTTGCATACTCAGAATGGTTCAGCTTGGAGCAATCGGAAGACAACTATTTTAAATGGAATAAGAGCTATCTCAATACTGAGCAGTAGAGACAAGCAAGCTTTTAAACTGCATTTTACTAACATTATTTCCTAGTCAGTTGCCATTTTTATTTTGCAATTAATTCTATAAATACATGCATGAAGCAGTATAAAACCAAATTTAAGATTTGTAGCTGGTATTTTTCAGCCAAGTCAAACTTACTTCCAAAGCTAAATGTTTTGCTTCTAGTAAGAATCTAAGAGAAAAACACTTATTACTCAAATAAATAAAGTTATAAAAAAAAAAAAAAGAAAGAAAGGGATTGTTCTCACTTTAGGGAATCAAAACCTACTTCGGAAAGGGAGGCAGAGAATAAGGAGAAAATGGCTGCAGCAGCACAGGAAAAGCTCTAGCTATTAACAGAGAAGGCAAACAAGAGTCAGCACTGAGAGCTGCACCTCCTCTCTCTGATTTCCAGCCCTGGACTCCCTTCTCCAAAAGGGAAGAAAAAGGGAATATGGGAGAGATTTATGGATTGGAAAAAGAAAAAGAAAACTGGTTTAATGAAAATAGTAACAAGAAAATTAAATATATACAAAATTAGTATTGAACCCAACCCCCCTAATAGCAGTTACATCACCATCACCACTGATGCTGTGGAGCACGCCCTGGGGAAATCCCAGACTGGACTCAGCAGCAGATGAGAACTGGATTCAGGGTCTGGATTTTGGGACTGGATTTAGGAACACATGCATCAGGATCAAAGGCAGAACAGATGGAGTCCTCATCAGATGCCAGCCATTGAAGAAGAGGCTTGACTCTCGTGATCCCTCAGCTGAATATGACAGATATGGGGTGGAATCCCTCGCTGGTCAGTTTACGGTCACGTGTCTTGTCCACTCCTCCCCACCGATGTGGCCTTTTATTTTCTGTACCCCCATCATGGCACACAAGGTTTAACAGTGACCTTAGTCTGCACAAATATAATGATGTTTGGGAGGAACCTCCTGTCTTTCTGTTAGTGCCCACTGCCTCTGGTCCTGTCATTGGGCACCACTGAAAAGAGCTTGCCTCTGTTCTCTTTGCACCCTCCTTGCAGGTATTTATGCATGTTGCTGAAATCTCCCTGAGCCTTCTCTTCTCCAGACTGAATATTCACAGCTTTCTCAGCCTTTCCTTGCAGGACAGGTGCACCAGACCCAGACGGGTTTCCCCATGGGGCACTCCAGATAGGGAGGACAGCTGTGCTCTCAAACAGCTTAGGAAAAGCTGCAGTGATCATGGAACACATTGCTCTAACTTCAGTGGACCACAGGCTCTAATCCTTGAGAGAACAACTTGGCCTATCATACCAATTTTACAGATTTGAAATCTAAGAGAACCAAAAATCTCAAGTTCAGAACACCTTCCCCTTAAAAACTGTATTGGAAGCAGCACAACTATTGTGATGCATGAACTTACTTCAAATGGAAAACTCTGCTCCTAAAATTGAGACATACATGGTGATATAAACTTGTCCTGACACACAAGTAGTATTCAATGTAATTGATCAATTTACTTTTAAGAAAAGCAAGTCTCTATTCTAAAAAGCCAGATTTGAAGCAGTTATTCCCTGAAAAGGATTCTCAATGACCCAGCTCTGTAGCTGGGACATCCTTTATTGGATGCAGGAGGAAACACAGTGACCAAGAATGAGAAAAAGGCTGATGTACCAAAGCGTTTGCCTCAGCCTTTAGTAGTAAGACCAGCTGTTCTCTGAGCGCCCAATCCCCTGCTGACAGGGAGGACAAGGGACTGGGAGCATAATGAAACCCTCTAATCCAAGGGGAAATGGTCAGTGACCCACTACATCACTTAGACACACACAAGTCTATGGAGCTGGATGGGATCAACCCAGGGTACTTCCCATCATTTACCAGCAGTCCTGGCCAACTGGGGAGGTCCCAGCTGATCGGAAGTTAGCAAATAAGATGTCCACCCACAAGAAGGGCTGGAAGCAGGATCCAGGGAGCTACAGGCCTGTCAGTCTGATCTTGGTGCTGCAGTAAGTTATGGAGCAGATCATCTCCAGTGCCATCATGTGGCACATAGAGGACAATCAGGTAATCAGGTCCAGTCAGTGTGGGTTTTATGAAAGGCAGGTCCTGCTTCACTAACCTGATCTTCTTCCATGACAAGATGACCTGCTTAGTGGATGAGGGAAAGGCTAGAGATTTTGTCTACCTGGATTTTAGTAAAGCCTTTGACACCATTTCCCACAGAGTTCTCCTGAAGAAGCTGGCTGTTCATGGCTTAAATGGGCATAAACTTCACTGGACAAAAAACTGGCTGGATGACCAAGCCTAAAGAGTGGTGGTGAATGGAGTTTAATGCACTTGGTGGCCACTTACAAGTGGTGCTCCACAGGGCTCAATACTGGGGCCAGTCCTCTTTAGTATCTTTATCAATGATTTGGATGAGAGGATCCATGGCATCTTCAGTAAGTTTGCAGATGACACCATGTTAGGTGTGTGTGTTGACCTGCTTAAGGGTAGGGAGGCTCTACAGAGCGACCTGGACAGGCTAGATTGATGGGCTGAGGCAGTAGTAGGAAGTTCAATAAGCCAAGTGCCAAGTCCTCCACTCGGGCCACAACAACTAGGCAACACTACAGGCTTGGGGAGGAGTGGCTGGAAAGCTGTTCAGCAGAAAGGGACCTGGGGGTGCTGGTCAACAGCCAGTTGAATACGAGCCAGCAGTGTGCCCAGGCAGCCAAGAAGGCCAACTGCATCCCAGCCTGCATCAGGACTAGCGAGGCCAGCAGGAGGAGGGAAGTGATTGTCCCGCTGTACTGGGCACTTCAAATACTGACTTCACGTTTGGGCCCCTTGTTACAAGAAGGACTTTTAGGTAATGGAGCATATCCAAAAAAGGGCAACGAAGCTAGTGAAGGGTATAGAGCACAGGTCCCAGCAGATAGAAGCTGTGAAGAAAACTAAGTTTCCAAACATCTATATAATTGAAGTTAAACTGGCATGAGAGCAACACTTAATTTCTTCCTATGTGGAATATCCTAGAGCAGAGGAAGTGCAGAAGTCTCTGCTCATTTCACACAAAATACACTGAAAATGCTGGAGCCTGTGAATCACTGTTAACTGTTCACCACTACTGTTAACATATTTTTATAGGTGGTTCATCTCAAAATCAATACAAACATTAGGAATAATTGAACAGTAATAGATATATTGAAAGAGTTCAACTTTCATTTGAAGATACTATTTCCAGAGGAAGACTACATTCACTACGCAAGGAAGGCTGCCTCTAAGGATATTCACACTTGCTTTTTGAAACCATATTTATGAAAACACTACCCAAATATTCTAACTACTACAAAAGTGATTGAATACTCAAGAAATTTTATAAGGCATGTATAAGAACATGAGTGACTTTTGTTTTTTTTAACACGGGGTTTACACGAAGTAACTGAAACTTCTGGCTTCAAGTGATTTTTTTTTTTAATTGTATTTTTCTATACACATGCTGATTCTATATTGCCTGTAAAGCTTTGGTAGCCTGCAAACATGTTTAAATAACTAGGCTCTTATTTTTTAATGAATTCTCTATTTCAGTACTTCTGTGAGACTGTTACTCACTGAAGTGAAAATAGGCTGCAAACAAAGTGTTACAAGCACATGTACTGTACACTCATAAAGCTAAATAACACCATTCTCCTCAAACAAATTGTACCAATTACTACAGTACCTGGACAACGTACAATTTCTGTGTGTCCTCCCTTTTCTATGTAAACATTTCAACACGTAGCAGTAGCACAGTTCTTTTCCCAATACGGGGTTTCAGTAACACCAGAGCAGTAAAAAATTTTGCAAGTCTGTTTATTTAGTTTATTATAAAGAGCACAAACTAGACTTGTATGATGCACAAAAAGCAAACAATAGTGTCTGCTGCCTGTACATGCAATCATGAAGTTCAGAGCTAAGTTAGTACTGCCATCCGCTTCTCAACTTGAGCACCAAACAGATATTTAGGTACAAGTAATGTAGAAAAGACTGTTAGGATGCATGATTTTGAAATGTCGTTATGTGGGGAATTAGAAAGGTGGTCTCAGGATTCAAGAACAGCTGCTTGTAGGTCACATAACTACTACTTACAGCTTTCTCTTATCACATGATTATCATGTAGCAATTAATTTTTTTTATACATCATTACTAAAAAGGCAGTGGAAGTGTCAGAGTCCAACATACTGGCATGCAACCAATGTCTTGAGAATATTTAGTTTAGAGTCAAGATAACAAACATGGCCAATATTAAAAAAAAATAAATAAATGTAGAAGGATCAGAAACCAGTATGAGATCATACAGGAATCACTACAAGGCATACTCAGGGAACCCAACATGATGTTTCATATGTGTAATTACTGTAGAATTTTGGAAGCTTTTGAGAACCTAACAGATCTTTGCTCACTATAGGTGGTTTTAAAAAAAAATAAATAAAAAAGATATAATTATTCACCGGAAAAGTAACAGAAGAATAATACGTTCTATATGCTAACCATAACTGTTCAAGTGTATTGGATTACACGGAACCTAGCATATAATTAAACAAAACATCTGAGTCTAAGTAACAGGATGTCTTTGAGGGTATAACTATTTGAGTAACTGGACACTTCAGACAAAATGAAAACCCAAACCAAAAGCCACATTACAACCAAGAATATCATGCTTATTTGCACAAAATTGAGAATTTTGTAGAAACTCTCCCTGTTACAATTGGATAGCATGAATTAGGACTGGAATGACTTCTCCTAATGCAGAAGATTACAGCATGTCTCAAGGTTTCTTGAGATAATTGCTAATGCCTTGATAATTTGCATGGCTGGAAGAAAATGTTCTAGAATGTCTCTGCTATGAAGGGTAGACACTGTGTAGAAATTTATTGCAAGTTTATCAAAGACACTGTAGTCAAAGCACCTGCTTTTTAATTGGCATCTTCAGGCTTGGTAAAAAGAATTTCCTTTTTAAGCTCTGTATTACGAACAAAGCCCACTTTTAGTGATATAACACCTTCTGCCTCACAAACACTGCAAACTACAGCAACAGCAGTAACTAAGCAAATTGTCAGTCTAAGCACAAAAGACCACTGCTGCCACCATCTCAAACTGCAAGCTTCATGGGCAGAGGGCACAGAGGTAAACAAAAGGAAATTATTTTAAGGACAGCAGAAGTTACATCTCAAAAACTAGCAACAGGAAAGCTGTTAAACTGTAGATGGATTGTTAAACAGACTAAACAACCAGAAGAAACACATTTAATCCAGTAAGGCTAAGTCTACACGAATGAGCAATGCAGCAAGAGCGGGTCTGGAGGGCAGCACATGCTGCGGTACTGGTGCCCACAGTGCATGCATTTCACGATTCATGTTGACTGTAGTCTGGCTCCATGGACTCATGGTCCACTAATGGCAAAGTTCAATTGGAGTACACCTTCTGGTTCAGTTTCATTTTAAAGCAGGCCAGTTTGTGTGTCTTTTTCTGTTGGAGCAAGCACATTAAACTGCTCTGATAAAGTGCTTTCTATTGATCTGAGCTAACACACTGGTGCAGATGTGCTCTGAGAAGACAACAGTGGGGACACATCCAGGTCTTGTTCTACACACTTCACCTTTTATGATAATAACAGTTTGCAGGCCATGAAGAAAACAGATTAATTTGGATCTCAGCTCATGTTACACAGAAGAGCTATTTAAATGTTAAGTCATAAAGACCAGACAGGACCTCCAAGATCATCAAGTCCAACCTTTTACCGAATACCTCCATGATGACTAGACCATGACCTGAAGTGCCACATCGACCCATTTTTTTGGAACACCTCCAGGGACGGTGACTCCACCACCTCCCTGGGCAGCCTGTTCCAGTGCTTAACTACTCTTTCAGGTAATAAATTCTTCCTAGTATCTAATCTGAACCTCCCCTGGTGCAGCTTGTGGCCACTTCCTCTTGTGAGTTACCAGGGAGAGAAGGACAACCATGTCATGGTGTTTTGCCAAATACATGGCCCAGCAAAAAGGATGCAGCCATCGGCAGAAAACATACATAAAAAACACATGCAGGTTTTATTATCTATTTCTACAGACTCCAAAAATGATATAGTATGGCAGACCACAGGGGGAACCAGGGAAGGAATAAAGCCACTCACCACAGGTGACACAACAGAAGGCAAATTGAGACTAAAATGTGACAACATAAGGAGACATCAACCATGCCCCATATCCCAACATAGCCAGGCACAAACCAATTAGACAAATATCAAAAAGATACATTACCCAATCCATTACCCTTATTATCTTTCACTCTTTCACTGACTCCACAAAACTCCTTCTCACAAACCCCTCCAGCAGCAGCTCCCAACAGCAGCAGCTACTTGATAAGAAGCTCTACTGGCCTTTTATCTCCATCCTCTAATCACCACCTAAATGGCAGTTGCTTCACATTTCTGCTTTAAGTCTCAGCATTTCAGGGTGTGCTTGGCCTGGTCTCCCCTCCTGGATGGCCCTCTTACAACAGAGGGGACCATCCCTCATATCAAGGTCTGGTATGGCATGTGTCTCCACCACTCAACACCTACTGAGTTGCAGCCAGCAGTGGAGCTAAAAAATCTTCTTGGTTGCAAACAGAGAGGCCAACCTAGTCTTGCCCTTGATTATAACAGGAGGCACCTGGCCAGCCTTAGCCCCTTTTAAATGGTTGAGAAGGCGAAGAAACTTCCTCTGCTGTAGAAGCATTAGCAAGACCTATCTAAACATGAATAACCTTACACAGGCAGAATCTCACTTTGAAAAAAACCTCTCTTCTCACATCTGGCATCAGTGTTAAAATCAGGCTGTTTCAGGCTTGAGAAAATACAAAGTTGTGTTGGGAACACAAACCAGATTTTTTTTTTTCCCCTCAAAGGAGACTGTTCACCTCTAAATTAAAAAGCTTGTTTTAAACTCCAATAACACCAAATCAGAGAGACTGCAGAACCTGAAGCCAGTTCAGAAAGTAATTGTTAAGTAATTTTAAATGATTCATGTTCAAATGCAGTGATAGAAGTAGCACTCTTAGTCTTCATTTACAGTTAAGACTGTTGAGGTTGCATGTGGTGAGCTAGTTCAGTGGATATGGTTTTGCTTCATTTTTGCTACATATTTGGGACAAAGAGCTGCATAGGCACTACCATCAAACCCTGAAACTGTAACAGTTAAAAAACCCCAAATCCCAAACCAAAACCAAATGAGCTACAGTGGTAACATTTAATAAAGTTGTAAATTCTAACATATCACTTGCTTTTTCCTGTTATTTCGAAGGGTCCCTAGTGACAGAAGAGATTTGGCTATGTCCAGTATGGCACTGTCTCAGAGTTCAAGAATGAAATCACTGTAGTGGTATGTAATAAATAGTAACTGTCAATGAAAACCCAAAATGCTTACAGGCTTTTTCAAAAATTATTTTTCAAGACACAGACTTAATAGAACATTTAAAAATGAGGAATAATGAAAAATGACAAGACCCAAAACAAAATTAAAAGTTATCAGAGTGGATTTCCAAGTCCTTCTTTTTCTGAGTTACATGAGAATGTTTTAGGGAAGCAATGTTGGAAATACTTTAAATCCTTGTAGCCAATAAATCAAGCAGATCTGATCCTTCTAATGCAGATGCAATGAAAAAAGTATTGCAATGCTTGAAGAAAAAGCACATCCATCTGCAGTTTACTAGAGATAAGGACCTTGTGGCTAAATTCCACAGGCTACAATTCCATCCCTTTGTCCTTTCTGCAGACTGGCTAACACATTATGGGACACCCATGGGCCGCAACGCATTTCCTGAAAAGCGTATTTCAGTATGAAGCATGTACTACTGGAAGCTGAGAGTTAAAAGTGCTGGGAAGGGACAATTACACTTTGCTGAGCTTATGGACTTTTTGCGTTCAGAGGCCTTTACAAGATCTCAGAACTACATCCAGAACCTACTCTTCAAGCTTTATACACTGGGTAGAACTTCAAAAAGGTTCCCAAAAGCATGCACTGATTCAATTTACTACAACACATGGGCACTGACCCAAATCTTTGAGGAAATAAGACTGGTATGTTTTTATTATCTCACTTTGATAAATTATGTCTTTATTCATTTTCTAATGCTGTTGGGCCACAGTAATAGCATGACATCCTCACCATCTTTAGGTGACTTATCAAAGACAATCATCTTCCTCCTGAGTAAAACTGGTCTTTCTTACACAATTACACTGAAATTATTGTCTACTATTTTGCCTTTAAGATGTATTTTTAACAAAGTATCCCAGTAATTCACCATTACAGCTCCCAAATTATTTTAGGTTTTAAGCAAAAGGTTTCCTTTTTTCCTTCAAGCTAAGTGGGTGGTTGGATTGCCACTGAAATTAGCTCCAATTAAAACAGTTGATTAATTCATCCTGCTACTACAGCATGAGCTCACTGCTGACATCACCTGTAGTGTAAAACAGGATAAACATCAAAGAGAAAAATTACCCTGCCTGTCACATGCTTCTGCAGTGCCCAGTGTAGAGATGTAAAAAATCCTCTTCACAATTATTTTTCACTTGTATAGAAAGTGTAACGTCTGGATATAACTGGTATGAGCACTTGGCCAACTGGTTATGCAAAAAGGCATATGTAGTTTTTACTCCAATGTACATTAACATTCCCGCAAATCATCAGAAGCATAAAGCTACACTGTTAAGGCCAAAACAGACTGCTATACTACCTTCACACTTCAGTGAGTTCAAGCATTTTTACAATACACTGCAGTCATTAGTGTATCAGATGTCCATCTTCTCAATTTCAAGATTCATTATTTATATTTATAACCTTGCTAGCTGTCCACTAAAAAAATCAAATATTTGGTGATAATTTAGTACTCTTACAAATTTCTCATCCACTCTTTAGTGAAGTTTGACTCTTCCCTCTTAACTCAGGATAGAACTTTTGTGCCTCTTCCAGAGTCCTTCCCACACATTGGCCTCTACTTCCTTCTTCCAGCCATATCAGATCTTCTGTACCATCCTTACAAGCGTCTGATCACCTCTTTTCTCTCTTTTATTAAGGGCAATTCCTTTTCATATGTTTTCTTGAAATTCAGCTCCACGGGCATTAAAGCATCCCCTCTTACTATCTCCAAAAACAGAGATGAGCAGAGTCTTGCCTGTGCTTCAGTACACACCAGGTGCAATCAAATATGCATGTTTCATTACAAGAAGAGGAACTGCGAAGAACAGCATGTGCTGCACCACTTAATACAGAGCTATTCCTGCCCTTTTCTACTAGGTAATAGTTCTTGAGTTACAGAAGTTTCCCTACAGATCACAGTAACAGATCAGAGAAGGGGGAGAGGGCACTGAGACAAGCCATAATTTTTATGTCAGTTTCTCCACTACCCTGAAATCTCAAGTGGTACTTACTACATTTCCTATGCGTGTTTCTCGAAAGCTCTGCAAACATTTCATTACCAGGGCAAAAATCCCTGCCTTTCAGATATTCTGTAATTATGCAGTCAACATAAAAAAATACATAAGATCACTTATTGTCTACTTGAAAATATTTCACATATAAACACGCTTAACTGACCTTGGAGGGATTGAAAGGCATTCCTAAATATGAAGAGCCTCTGAATCCACAGCGATTCAAGTTTGATCCTGGAAAAGATAAAAAAATAAAGGCTCAAATAACTTGCTTTGCCACAACACTCATTTTAAACCATAATTCTCTGGTCAAGATCAAGACTTTATAGTAATACTATGAATAGTGTCGAACTACAGTGTACATGCGTCTTTCAGTTATGTTCCCAATCTCTGTTTGCTATCACTCAGATTAAAAAAAAAACCAACAAACTAAAGAAAACCCTAAGCAAACTTTTCCCTCCTTTAATGACAAAGCAACAGATATTTTTGGTTTGGTGGAAATACAGCGTTCATCGTATCAGCACAGAATTGTCTTCCACATTCATAAAAAAAAAACACAACAAAACAGACAAAACCAAAAAACCAAAAACCAAAACAACCCAAAGATTGTTCTACTGGAAAAGTGCCGGGACAACTGATTTTTCCCTCTCTGGATTTCTGCCGGGTAAGGCGGTCTATTTCCCAAGCAGAATTGTGTTGAGATAACTTTGCAACATGTACAAGAACAAACAGTTGGTGTTTCTATGCTAGCAACAAGCTAACTCAATACTGTCAGAGTGAAACAGTTAAAATGACCTGAAAGGCAAATTTTAAACTGAAGCCATTTTACACAAGTACAAGAACACTGTAGCTAGCAAACACTTCTGTTAACCGATGAGTATCATTTGTTTTAAATGCATCACCGACCTGAGCATGCGGCCCCGCAGAAGCGCACACTGCAGCACGTGCTGTTGGGTTTGCAGTGCTTCAATCTGCTTCTGCGCAGCAAAAAAACTCAATTACTTTACTCCTCAGCCTCTGAAAGTAAAAGTCTAGGGGGTGCTGTAGTTCAACAGCACATGGGCATTAAATTCCTCTCCTTCCTTTCCCCTCCCAGCCCCCACTCCGTTTCAGCTCTTCAGCCTTTAATCTAAAAATCCTCAAGGAGATTCAGGAAAATTGCACCAGACTAACCAAATAAGAATACTTATAAAGCTGAAAGGCCTAAAAACATCACTATGCAACCCAGTCTATCATTTATCAGCACATTAGCTTCTAATTTTACATACATTCTGTATGTATGCAACATTTAAAGTAGAAGCTTTTATTAGTCTAAGTACTTAAAAGTAGTTTAAAAATGGAAGTTCCTCTGCCAGGTAAGTCTTTACAACTAATTTACATGGAGTGAACCACCTGCAATTTTCAACTTCCTCCAACTTTTGATTGAAAGTACCTTTTAATGATTTTACTGGTGTAACGAAGGTCACTTCAGCCTGCATTTAGAACAGGTATGTTACGGTCATACTCAGAAAGAATATCTGTATTTTTAGCTAAAAAAAGGCCTAGAATATATTTTGTTAAAATCTAAATTTCATCAGCAGAGAACATTTGTCTCTGTGCTCCTGGAGTCAGATTCACATTTCATGTTGCACTAGGTTCCAAAACGCACAATAATACTAGTCTAAAGGACTAATCTAAGGTCCTAAAGGACACTGCCCAAAAAGCATCACAATTTGAAAAATGATACAATGTGAATGAACAGGTAAGAGGAGAACTAGAATTCCTACTTTTTAAATATCAGATTTCTTAGGTGACATTGTAGAAAAAGCACCATTCACGTGACCCGTTTTCAGGAAAAATGAATCTGTGTCTTAAGTGCTTAAGCAAACTACAAAATTCACTTTGAAACAGCACTAATGTGGAAATCCTTCACCCAGAAAACTGTTGCTAGCCTACTAGCACACAGCTCTTCTGGTCTACTGCAAATGAAAACATGCTACAATTTGGTCAGCTCTTCAATTAAACAGAACTCATCTGCTAGTTCCTAGATGGAAGGCTGCATCCCAGAAAGACTGATCACCATCACTGGCCTTTTAGGCTGTAGCTTATAATTCATTATCAACATAGAAACAGCAGTGTGAAAGTCAAGTGCTGTCAGTGGGTCGTTCTGACTGGCTTCTGATTTGACAGCTACTATGAAAACAAAGTACATGAATTAAATAAGGATCTACTATTTTCCTTATCTGTTCAATTTTTGCATAACATTTAAAAACTTTTCTTGTACTACTGAACTCCTACCAACTAAATACCAGCATTGGTAATTTAAAAATGCTGGATTTTTAACTGTATTGCTATAATTGATTTTAAAAGCTGTTTTGACTCTTTATGCTAGTGACTTCTGATGTCTTACCACAGACTTTACATATTGGCTTCTAGAAGAAACAGAAGAACAGTGTGAGTCTTCAATGCCCTTACTACTGCATAATCTTTAAAGGGAGTTTTATTCCCTGCTTCAAACAAAACAAAATGTCATTAATGTGCATGCAAGAGTTGCTTCCTAGACCTTCAGCACTACAGGTGAATTGCTAAATTTCTAGTTACAATTCTTGAACTGAAAAAAGAAAACCCAGAATGGTGAGATGATAAAGGAAGTGTTAAAACAAGAAGTGAAAACAGCTCACTTCTAATCAGATGACACTGGCACATTGACCTCACGTCTCAAATCTGTTTTTTTTTAGCTTCCTGAGAACATACAAGTTTAAAACCAAATAGGAACCATAGGACAGTTAAGGAAAAAACACTGTATTTCAGTTTATGTACATCATCTCACTGTACGTGAAGTTAGTTTTTCTATTTTATTGCAAAGTACTTGCAATTCTTATATAAAAAGCTTAATAGTACTAATCAAACTCTTGCCTACCTTCCTGAACCACGAACAGCCTGTTACAATCAGAAATAGAATTAGAAATTAAACATACCCTAAATAAAAGGCTATGATCATAGTTTATCTCCCTCATAAAAAACTGCTGGAGTGAGCAGTTCACTTTCAGAGATAAGGATATTTAACCACTTGTTCAGAATTTAAGACAGAGCAAAAAGTAATAAACATTTCATCAATTGCTGCATGATTACTGCAAGCTAAATCAAAAAAAAATGTGAAAAATCTTTCCACATTTGACAACAGAACTGAAGAAAACTGACCCTTTTCCCACACCAAAAGACTCCATGCTTTAAATAAAAAGCAGAGACCTTCCCATGAAGCAAACTACATTACTTATGTACGTGTAGGCCAGAAAGTCCTTAAGACACCAGGTACCAGAGCTCCAAGTGAGGATCACGGACAGCTTATTCCAGAAGCTCTTTTGTTATAGATACCGCATTTTTGCTTTTTGCCTTTTATGATTTGTCTTGCATGGGAAGATTGGTAACTTTTACCACTACTTCTTCCCATTCAGATTATCTATGCATTCCTTTGGTTCCAAGCCTTTTCTCATTTTTGTAAGCACAGAAGCAAGCTTACATACATCATTAAAATCTTATTATAAAAACAAACAAATCACAGCTTTAACAGAATGACAGTCAGTACATCCAGATAAAAGTAAGCATAAGCAATTCTTACTGAATGAGAGCTAAAAAAAAATATTCTTAAAAATCAAACCACAAGACTATGTCATAAAATGCTGTTACACTCTCCAAAAGTAGAAGTCCCTTATATAACCAGACAAATACTTAAAATGTAGCCATTAAAGAATGCTATCAAAGGAAAGTTTGTATTTCTGCTCAAGAAACTTGTCATCAGAAAGCTCACCTGTACCAATGATCTCAAAACCAGTCAAAGACATTTTGTCCATTTTTTTGTTCAGTACTGACATACAAGTAAAAAAGAAAGAGTCATTGTTATAAATCTAAATTTAGACTTTGACAGAAAAAAGTTTCAGGTCCCTGATTTAGTGTAATGTTTTCAGCCTGCTATGCATGATTCAAAGGCTCCTTTCCTTTTGGTGCCATCTCTTTACACAGCAAAGCTAGTGAAGTATCCAGCTGTTAAAAAGGCCACTGTTCTTCCCTCTCCCTTACTGAGCTAGCACTAGTGCTCCCAGCCAACACAGTTCACTAACGCAACACAAAGCTACCCTTCCGTTAGATAAAGAACTGCATGCTTTCTGCCATTCCAACAAGGTAAATCACCTCTCAAGCACACAAGTGCCAGTGTTGCTGTGGTGGAGGATGGCCCAGCAGCATGCCTCCACTCTCTATCTGTAGTTAGATTACTTCAGTACAGAGCTCCGGATTCACTCTTTCAGAAGTGTTGAACTGGTTTTAAACATGATCTGCAAGAAACTGGGATGCATCTTTCTCACACTACTATGAGTTGCACTTTAGGATAGCTTAAACAAACTTGAAATTCTGTCTCGGATCTGCTTTATGAGAGGAAAAAATTCTTATGCCATAGCTTTGCTGTTTAAGAACAAGTAGTTGAAACAGGGTCTTTTGTAAACCCTGCTCTGTTTCACTAACACTTTAAAAATTATGTCTTAGTCTGAATATATATAATTTCTGATATGGCTTGTAAAATAGCACCACCCTCCTCAAAATGGGAAAAAAAAAAAAAAGAAGATGTTTTTTCTATATTTCAGCTTCTTTCTAAAAGGAAACACAGAGAGATCTTTCTGCAGTGAACACACAAACAAAACAAACCCATGTATAGCCATGCATCTAAGTAGAGTTGATAATGGCCAAAATCTACGCAACATAAAGCCAGACTATTTTGCAGGAGTTATAGAAGAGATAGACCCTTCAAATAAGTGAAGATAGCAACAAGAATACAGCAAGGATTTGGCTACAGTTGGCAGGTTTCTGTGTGAGAGTCAGCTTGCTTGTGTGACATGCCATTCCCTCCTAATTAGAACTGGTACTGAGTTGGTATCTAAAACATTTGAGTTGAAATTATGGTATGTAAAGGACATTGTTTTGATGCCTGCTATAACACAACAGTTAGTTAATAGATAAACTCTTGAAATGTTAAGCCAGGTAAAGGAGGAACTAAGGTTGTTGACAAGTGTGAGCTAAAGACAGCAATTACGCAGGCAGCGTCTTGAAAGTAAGAAAGCAGCAAAAGCAGGGACTGACTTGCACAGGACCCCTGTAAGACAGCAGCTGATGCTCAAGGCCCGTGACAACAATCGACAAAAAAATCATTCCGTTATGCCTTATATGGCCATTTTAATGAGCCAGGTTCCTACTTGTTACCTTTTAGCAGGAACATCCCAGAGCCACTAGGCCTTGAAGACGTTGATCAGGCATACTCTGCCAGCTTGGCAGGAGAACCTAAGGCATGTGCAAACTCTAGCTGAACTACTTTCATTATACTACTAAAACCCGCGCCCATAGGTCAAAAAGACCACTGACTCAGGTGAAATCCCTTCCTTTGAGCATACATAGTAGTGGAAGTATGGAGTCAGTATTATTATAATTGTATGCAAATTTCTAACCAATCACTAAAAGAGGGGTGGCTTCAATAAATTACTAATTCTGTGAATTTTCTGTCAGTTTGAATCACAGTTGCAAGAAGCCCACAGAAGAATACATTCTATTCTGATAGATCTTAATCTTTAGCTTTCTTTAGTGCATTTCAATTAGGCATAGAGAGTATATTCTGGCTTTCTTACTCAGTGAGATCAAGATCTCACCACTTCGCATTCATGAGCTTTAGTTTCACATAAAAATTTAAAAGGCTACAAACCTCTAAATTAGCCATCAGACATATCACATATCGATAAAAACAAATACGTTACTTACATCTATCACAGCATATTGTGAGACTTAAGAAATATTCTAAGACATCAAATTCTGAATTTTCTACCAGCTTCTATAGCTCCCTGCTGTGGTGGGTTGACCCTGATCAGCAGCTAATTACTACCACATAGCCACATCCACAATCTCATCCTATGGGAGGGTAGGAAAACAGAGAGAAGACTCAGTAAATTGAGACAGACACGCTGATAGGTGAAGCAAAAGCTGCAGGCACCAGCAAAGCAAAGGAGGAATGAATTCACTCCTCCCCATCAGCCATCCAAGTGTTTAGCTACTTCACAGAAAGCAGAGCGTCAACACACGCAAGGGTTACTCAGGAAGAGAAATGCCACAACCACAAACACTATCCCGTTTCTCTTTCTTTCCCCAAGCTTTTACTGCTGAACATTTTATCAGCCAGTATGGAGTACCCCTTGGGTCAGCTGGGGTCAGCTGTCCTGGCTCTATCTGCTGGGGGAGAAGGGGTACAGAGGGGAAAAAAGAGACAGCCTTGATCCTGTGCAGGCACTACTCTGCACTAGCTAAAGTGCTGACACATTACCAACACTGTTTTAGTCACAAATGAAAAACACAACAGCAATAAAGTGTTTCTTTAAAAGCAGAGAAAAGCTGGCATTTTTCTCTAACCTGGAAGGATTCTGATGCATCAAGCCAGCAACCATTCTCTTTAAATAGAGATGCACAAGTATTTGGAAAACCAGAAACTTCACTGCTGCAACCTACCAGAGTTTTGCTGTTTTTTTCAAATAGGCCATAAGAGGGAGTCAGAGCTCTACTACTAGGAGGCTGCCAATTGCATGACACATTCAGAAAGTCAATGCACCTTACTTAAAGTAGGTATTACAGGATGGTATTCATTAGCTTCTGTACATTTAGTTATTTGATACCCAACTTGCTGCTGTTGGTATCATTTACATTCTGCATCATCTACCATCCATCAGGTGAAGGAAAAATGGAATACAAATAATGTGGAAGTTTGAAAGGTCCCATGACAAGATAAGAGTAGTGCTGTCACCAAAAGCAAAAGAGTGTATGAACAACAGAGTTTCTGCAATGTGATATGAAAATGCAGGACTGGGAGAAGTTTGTTCTTCTGGTAAAAAGGAGAGATTCATTGCTTAAAAGCACAGAATGCACTGCCTAAAACTCCCTCTCCAAAACTACTCTGATACACTTTTATGATGGGATGATAGCTAGAAAAAGGAGCACACCTCAGCTGTGCCCTAGACTGTTAGCCTCCTTCATATCTGCACGCTGAGATTTATACTGCCCTCCCTAGAGACTACTGGCTAGGTAGAACCCCATCTCTCTGCCACCCTCAGAATTACTGTATACTATCAAAGACAAAACCAAAAAAATGCCTATTCTAATCTCTCTTTGTGTAAACTTCACTGCTCTTTCACGATACACTCCTGAAGACTGGAATAAAGATCAAAAAGTGAGTAACTCCTAAAACCAAAGCATGCACACCTTGGAATTTTTTTTTAGTGCTAAGAGACAGGAATCTTCTCATGATTAAAAACGTTGTGGGAATAATTATGTGATTCAAAGCTCTAATTTTCTACCATCAGTCTTGTAATACAAGAAAAAATAGATCTATTAAGACTAAAGCCTGGGATGGATGTCACGGTTTGGAAGTCTCCAGAATAAGAAAAGTGATATTTTTATTATTGTAAAAACTAAGCATCAGCAATCTTGACCTCCATATGCTTACTTCACAATGATGCTTTTATTTCATAAAAGTGCTCTTACAAAAGAGAGCTAATTTGTAGTATGGAATTATACCAGATATTCTAAGGAAACACACAACTTTCTACAACCATCCAACATGTGAAGTACATGCTCATGATTTTACAGACACGCATCTGGAATTACCTTTCTCTAGAGATCAGCCTGGAGCTATGGCCAAATCAGTACCAGCTGTCCTAAGGCAGCAGTGCCTCAACCTCATCTCCCTCCCTTCAAATCCCTCTCCTGCTACCAGCCATTCTTCTGCACTGCTGCAGAAAAAAAATTGCCAGTACCAACTAGCCCACAGAAACAGCATCTGCCTGACTTCTGCCAGGTCACCAGGAAAGGGACACTGCCTGTGTGCCCCCTCTCCAGCTGGGATCGGCTGTACACCTTCCAAGCTGAGGACAGCTTGGATGCAAAACCAATATCCCGCCTTCTAAAAACCTTAGGTAAATTTAACATTCACAGATATAAGGAACAGATTTTCATTTTAAAGCAGGAATTGATGCTTTTTGCTTCTTAACCTTACACCTCCCATTTTCCAAAAGCTGTTCCAAATAACCACCTGTGCTCAGAGCCCCCCCACATAACTACAATTAGTGAAAGATAGCATAGTCACTATTAAACCTCTAAAACTCACATAACATATGTATTTCTTTTAGAACCTGGTGAAACATTCCTCTGAGATGGTTAAAGGTCCAACTTCATTATGCTACTTTATACTGTTTTACCTTCATTTAATTACATAGCTCCACCCTGTATGTATAAAAAAGCTAAACTAATTGTTTCTTCTAGCTTTATTACTTTAGAGGAATCTATTTCTAAGGTTTGCTCAACATCACTACCTGAAATTATCAGGACACCACGTTAGGAAGGTCAACCTGTATTTTGTAAAAACCAAGAGCCATCCACTATTCCCCAGGTGAAAAGCGAAAGTAAATATGTTAATACCAATTAAAAAAAAAAACTAAAAACTCACTCACTGTCTTCTGTGGGAAGGACCTGCAGGGAATAAATCCATTCTATTATATCATCTTTGTTCACCATATCTAAGGAATCCAACATATCCAGGCCAGAGAGTGCGAAAAATGCAATTGTCAACCTAAAAGAAAAAGATAAGACTTACACTTCCCACCATAAATATCATGGGGAAATTAACAAATGGTTGTAGAAACAGAAATATCTATAAATTCTCAGCCTTTGACCGTGGTGTAACACATAAAGCCTAGCTCAGAAAACATGAAATTTATCTATTGAACAAAATTATATGCTTTGTACTGTAAACATTTCTCTGTCTCAACAAGGCTTTTCGTGTAAGCCACTCCTCCTTTTATACAGTCATGATATTACAATTCAGATATTAACCCAAGGACCCGCTTACCTGAAAAAACAAAAAGGCACTATTAAGTAAGCTAGGTTATTAATATATGTAGCACTAGTCCTCTGTAATAAATTCTTACATGAAGAATCCCCTACATATGCTCTAAGTGCAAAGTAAACCTGAACAGTACAGTAAGCTGCCTCTCATTGTGTCCCAAACCAATTTCAGATGCTTATGAGTTAGGTGTCAAACAGCAAGGCTTCCTTTGTAACCAATCAATTTATAAATAGGCACATGTGATTATCTACCATCTAGAGGTACTTATTCCTTCTCCTTTGGCATAAAGGAGCCTAGATGACTGACTTATTTAAACATGTAAAATTAATTACACCAAAGCCAAGCATCCAATACAGGAGTGGAGTCACTAACATGCTGAATGTCTTTCCTGCCCATAGCTCATTTCCTTCCATAAATGTGTACTACCATATCTGTTAACTAACACCTTTGAGGGTTCTGTTTTTACCACAAACCAATGCAGGCATCTATCTTACAGCATGGCCCCTCAAACAGTTGCGTTATTTGCCCTGACAGAGCACCAAAGCAACAGCACTGGGTTATGAAATTGAGATGGATTGTTGTGAGAGGAAGTGTGTATGTAATGGTACCTTGTAAGTTCTAACTCATTAGAAATTAGCTGGATGTATATTTTACCACCCACACATGCATCTGCCTACCTTTATTCTAGACATTCTTGTTCTCCTTTCACTAGATAAAATGACAGATGGTGAAATAGCTGCTATACAGGCAGAAACTACAGTTTTTAACATGATAAGGAAAACCAGAAGTCAATGTCACCTTTCCTTAGGAAACTAAGTTATAATTTTCAGTTACCTTGCAAGTAGGTGAGCCACTCTGGCCATTAGCAGTAGGCATCTCTGAAGATGAGAAGACAAATGTGGACAGAAGCCTCTACAGCTACTTAATTTGGTTCTGCATCAGAACCAAAACAGTAAGACCAAAGAAAAAATGCTCATGTGAGTCAGCCCAAAACACACCTCCAAAAGAATTCTGCTAATTAAAACACAGCAACTAAATGACAATGCAGCAGACATAGAGCTCAATACAGTTTCAAAACCTCAAAGGGCGACATTCCTACCAGTGGGCTGATCAGCTCCTACAGTCATCATGTCACCATTCACAAGGAGAACTTAAGTCAACAACTTCTGCTTCAGAACTCTTATCATCTAGGATTACATAGGCACAAGTAGGGGCCACAACTCAGATGAATAATGGCAGCTTGTTAGGCTGAGGTTGCTTGATTTTACAGTCTTTAACCCTCAGTTTTCGCATTGCTTTTCATACTACTCTTACAAACAAAAAGTTTTAATCTATAATCTGCTTGAGTATCCAACAGTAATATTCCTTCTTCAAACAATCCCTCCATATAACATTGAGGCTCTTGCAAAGACAAAAAAAAATTTTTTAAATCAAAATGGAATAGCATCCATTACTCCATTAGTGCAAGTATTCACGGCAGAAAGAAAGTGTAAACTTACTCTGTAATAACTGGATTCTAAAACATGTCTCTCTACTCTTATTATAACAAAGTTTTAGAGTATAGAAAGCCAAAAAAACAGCATGTTGCACACCAGGTATTTCTGTGTTGAACACAGGGGTATCTTTTAAACCATCCAATGACTCAAAAATTCTCTTTTGAAGTACAAAATTAACACTTCAAAGGGTCTACCAACTACTGCCATTCATGAGATCTACATAACTCAAAATCTGACTTCAGATAATAAAGGACTATTTCAAGTAAAACCATTACTTTTATAAAAACATCCCAAGGAATTTACTGTTCAGCTACAGTGAATTATGTCTTTTAAACCTTGCATATATTTTCTGATTTTCACAAATGCTGTTTGACAGTCTTTTACTGAAACTACTTTAAATTTTCACACTGTGTTACCCAACTAAGTTACCTCCAATGAGGCACAAGCAACATGCTGACTTCAGCACCAGAAACTGATGTAAACTAGGTCCAACACCACAAGGCTGTACATACAAGAGAGACACTAAGTCTAATCTATACTTAAAAATACATATATAAAGTAAAAAGGTGGTTTTACATATAATTGAGTTCACTTATGTAGAGTTCATTCTCTGTGTTAATAGCACCAGCATTACTAAGCAAGAGCCCATACAGTGATGGAATTTGCATTATGATGGGCAAGAACACCTGGCACCACTGGACATAGCCACTTAGACGCTGCATCTTTACTCTGCACACTATCCTGCCTCACAGAAAATTGAGACACATTTTCTAAGACTAACAAAGATAAATTAGCAAACCTTAGCTGACACATACCACAAATTATACAGTAATTTCATATACAGTAATTTCCACAAAGGGCAACTGTGGAAAAATAACAGAGATTTGAGAGGAGCATTGTAAATACGCTCAAGTGACTTGCAGCTGGAGTGCTGAAAAGCACACATATCACATGAATCCTTCAGTCTTGTGTGCCTGACTAGAACAGCTGTATTTAGATAACACAGGACTGTTATGGACTCTGCTGTACGAAAGATCAAAGTGGAAAACTATGCCTGCGAAAATCCCTGATATACCTGCAAAAGCAGCAGGTTCAAAGTCTCCCTCCCAGCAGAGTCCCAGCTCTGTGGCACCTGCATCACTGCTTGAGAGCCTCTGCCTGGTGCTGCCTTTGGGACTCCCCAAAGTGCGAGGTAACGAGAGCAAATTTACTCTCTGCACTTCATCCATGATTTTGTGGTTGTTCCTGCATCCTGCCTGTCTGCTCACATAGCAGATCTCTGCAAGGCAACTCCCAGGCATGACATCACTTTCGCTGTATCTTTTCTTCATGTCTAGTTACTGCATATGTATTAATTTAGCAAGTCAAGCATCAAAGCTTGACAGCTGAAATTTATTTTTAACTGACCTGTTACAAAATAGGTATCATTTATCTGAAGTTCCCCTCCAAGACAAGAAAGTAAAGACACTTCTGATGACAGATTCAGAGTTCTTCATCTTCAGGCATGGACAAAGACTAGAGTTTCTCAGCAGAATTGAGAAAGCATGTGAAGTGACCTATTTGAGAAACTGAATAAGTGAGATTGCAAAGAGCATCATGAAGTACCACTATCTGAAATACTTCAGAGACCACGAGAGCTGTGTTCTCCTGCAAAACCTCACAGTACTGACCATCAACATGTAAAACCACTGCTGCTGATGCTGCATGCAATAACTACAGAGCTTTGATCCAGTAAGTTGAATAAAGAACAGGAAATCAAATTTCTTTATCATCGTACCTACTCCCTTAGCGTTTGACAAACTACAGCTCAAGTTAGAATGCACCCAGTGTGGAAAATTTCATCCTCTAACACCCTGCTTGGTTACAACAAATGCAGTTGCTTCTGCTGCAGCGCAGTGAACCAAAACCAGCTCACTGACAAATTATTTTTATGGGTTTTTTTACAAACCTCTCTTTAATTTATTTGAGTTTCCCCATCTAATTCACCACGAAGCCACACAAATGCAGGAACAAGGGGAAGGATAGAAGAGTAACAGCCTTTTCTGCAGCAGTACCAGCTCAGGAGGCTTCCTGAACATACTGACCTTAAACTTATCAAAAAAAGGCAAACTTAGTACCCTCAAGGTCAAACTGGGGATGGTGCATTTATGGTTCAATCTCCAGTTCAGAATTTCTTGACACAGAATCCGCAGCTGCAGAACACTGATCCAAAAATCAGTAAAAGAGGACTGCGAAACCTCTGGTTGAGTAAAAGCTTTACGCCTTCAAAAAAATGCATCGATTTAGATGATCACAACTTTTATTCTTATTGAAGGATCAAATGGTGCTTATAAGCGAAAAAAATAGGGCGTACTGAAACAGTTTCAAATTGACAGTTCTGATTTCCGGACAACAGTGTGTTTTCAGCGCTGCACAGTCATTACGCACAAGACGCTGGGCACTGCTTTTTTAATGTATTGTGGCTACTATGACCATACGCTGAATTTAAGCTCAGACAGCTCATTGATTTCTCAAGAGTTCTCAAACAATTAGCATTCTTATAAGCATTATTCAGTAAGATTAGTGAAGTTTCTGTTCCAGCTGGTAAACTGCAACAGCTTGGCAACGTAAATCATAGAACAGAAATCTCTAGGCTGTGAAAAGCCACTGGAGATCACTGGCCTCACCTTGTGCCAAGCACAGAATCACAGAATCACAGAATCAC
>VWZK01010575.1:0-82400 GCA_013396935.1 Baryphthengus martii
ATTACAAGAAAGATATAGATGTGCTGGAATGTGTCCAGGGAATGGCCACAAGGATGATCAGAAGGCTGGAGCACCTCTCTTATGAAGACAGGCTGAGACAGTTGGGGTTATTCAGTCTCCAAGAAAGCTGGTGAGGGACTTTTTAGGATGTTGGGTAGTGATAGGACAAGGGGGAATGGATTCAAACTAGAGGAGGGGAGATTTAGATTGGACAATAGGAAGAAGTTCTTCCACCATAAAAGGGTGGTGAGACACTGGAACAGGTTGCCCAGAGAGGTAGTGGAAGCCCCATCCCTGGAAGTTTTCAAGGCCAGGTTGGATGGGACTCTGGGCAACCTGGTCTAGTGGGAGGTGTCCCTGCCCATGGCAGGAGGGTTGGAACGAGATGATCTTCAAGGTCCCTTCCAACCCTGATGATTCTATGTACATCTATCACCAATCCTGTTTGGGTGTCTCTGTTCTGGAAGAATAAGAAGCAGCAACTCGGTGAGGATCTGTTTGAATTTGCTGTGCACTGTGGCACTCACATGGTTACCTGAACTAAGTTGACTGAAATGTGATTGGTGGCATAGCTGGTGGAAGTTATGGCTTTCAGCCAGGTTACCAGCAGAAATGTTTGCTGCTCCTGGTATGGTAAATGAGAAAAGCACCTCCTTGACTGTAGACAACCAAGTACTAGGGTTTTCTGTACAGCAAACATACATTAAGCAATACTACTCTGTCACACTCAGCTGCTCCACTTGCTTTCAAGAAACCAAAATATGAGCTTAAACATATAGACCAGCAGCAGAGCTAAGAGCTGACAAGCCTGACACTGCATAGACCTTCTGTCAGCAGAAAAACTGTCTTTTCCTCCCAGCTGAAGAGCCACTTGGAGAAAATCAGAGCCTCATATGAAACCATTTAGAGTCCCTCTAGCAGAGAGCTCTCCTGTGTGGTCCCAGGTAATCACTGGCCATACCAGGCTACATCATGCCCAGCACACGGGATGCCCATATTTCGGAGTCGTACACTCAGTTGCCCCACCTAGAAGCACTGAGAAGGAAACAAACTAAACACGGAGTAATTTCTTTGGGCCCCTCTCTTCAAGAGGGAAAGTGAAGGGCTGGAGCATGTCCACAGAAGGCCAACCAAGCTGGTGAAGGGTCTAGAGCACAAGTCTTGGGAGGAATGGCTGAGGGACCTGGAGTTCTTTAGCCTGGAGAAAAAGAGGCTCAGGGGAGATATTCTCGCTCTCGACAACTCCCTGAAAGGAGGTTGGAGCCAGGTAGAGTACAGCTTAAATCTACTAGTTATTTGGGTCTGGAACAGCCTGGCTACTGCCCTTGGCCTTTTAATCACAGTTGGGAGACAAATTCTCTGTCACTCTGAAAAATGAATCTAAATAGTGGCTTGTGGGAACAGAACCAAGGTCTGTGGCCCACGCCTGGCTCTGCAGACACTGTCAGGATGAGAAGCAGCTCTCCCTCGAGTTGAGGTGGATGCCTGTTGCATTAGCACNTGATGAGCTTGAAGGTCTCTCCCAATCAAAATGATTCTATAATTCTATAATTCATTTGCACTAAAATGAAAAAATCATAGCTTTGCCGAAGTAGCTCCACACAGACTGTGGGAGACATCAGCTGAGAAAGCTCCAGTTTCCAGCTCAACATTGCAGATCATTTTGTGAAGTGAGATCTCCTCCAACAGGCGCAAAAAGTTAAAACTGCTTCAGCCTCCTCCATCCTGAACCTGTTATCGACCAAGGAAAAGCTCGCAGCAACTGCTACAAGTCCATCTCTTTCAGCACAGAGGCTGTCCCAGAGAGGTTTGGGGAAGCCTGCCCAGTGGGTCAGGTAAAGAAAGCAGTTGGTTTTCACAATTTACTTCACCTCCCAGATATTGGCAGCTCACACACTGACAAGGGCATGGGAGATTCATATCCCCTAACGCTGTGCCATCTTCCCAGAGAGCTGCACAAACCATTCACGCTGAATTAGGAGTGGCAATGACAGACAGACCTTCCAAGGGGAGAAAAAAGACAACATAACGGATCTACAGGTGCCAAAAAAGTCTGCTGCTGGTTTGTTTTTCCTTATAGGAAACACAGGCTGAAGGAAGGTTTAGTTTTGTCCCACAGGCAGCTGTGGCTTGAGCAATGGATGCTCTGTGTCCCTTCAGAGCTGTTATTCAGCCCCTTTAATTCTCAGTTTAACCCACAAGAAAGTGCTTCTTGAAGTATCAGGGCTTATGGTCATATGTAAGGCTTTGAAATCACAACAAGGTCCTTTTCTGAGCTAGCCTAACAAGTGCCATGATAGACACGCTCTTCCAAAGCACAAAAAGCAGTTTGACAATTACCTCCCATTTTCACTTCTTTAACATGAGGGAATTTCCACACGTGTAGAGCAGTGACAGCAATAACTAAGCCTGAGGGTGGTGAGACCCTGGCCCAGGTTGCCCAGAGAGGTGGTCGAAGCCTCACCTCTGGAAACATTCCAGGTCAGGTTGGACAGGACTCTGAGCAACCTGCTCTAGTTGCAGATGTCCCTGCTCCCTGCATGGGGGATGGACTAGGTGACCTTAAAAGGTCTCTTCCAACTCAAATTGGTCTATGATTCTATGAAAAAATACATGGAAAGAAGCTCAATAATAATAATAATCATGTCCTGGTTTAGTGCTCTCCCTTCTAATCTAAAACTAGATACTTTCCAGTGCGCTTCTACTTCTGGAACTTTTGCAGAGCTTTCTTGTTTCACATGGTGAGGGATTTTCAGTTTTATTTTTTTTTATTCCCTCCGCCCAGGAGGAAGAAAATGTAAGTATACACAGCTATAGTATTTTCTTAGGAGCATTTTTTAAATCCAGTGGTAATACGATGATATCAGAAGACAAAATAAAAACCAGGTATCAGTCACACCCAATTGCTTTGAAACTGATGTTATAGCTACTGACATTATGAGCCTAATGGTGTGAGATAAAAATAAAACCAGAGCTCAGAGCCAGAAGCCCCCACTTTAGGGACTGCATCAGTCTCACAGAATAGGGTAAACTGACCCCACGTAATCAGAGTCAAAGTCACACTCATCTACCCATCATGAGACCACTGAATTGAGCCTCTGAATTTCCTGACCAGCTCAGGAGGAATTTAGCAGGTGCACAGTAATTTTCTCAGAGACTTCAGGTGTCTCAATCTTGCAGATGGACTCAAGCAAAATAGCATTTCTGATTCTAAAATAAGGCTTTTCTTTCAGAGAGAATCCTCGCTCATACACCTGGGAGCAGAGCTCCTCTCTCTGAGAAAGGAAGCCTTGCACCTTGAGAATAAAATCACTCAGAGCCCCGATGAGCTGAGCCAGTAACTGCACACAGCTTTTGAAATGTCACCTCACATCAGCTTCCACTGTCCTGGAGTAGATCCACTGCACCCAAAGCCCACAGGGGGCTGTAATGATACACGTACCTTGGGACTTACAGAAAAACAATGTGGGCATTGCGGAGCAGAGTTAACGTCTTCAAACAAGCTGAAGTTGCTTCACGTTCTCCCATTCAAAAAGTCTCAGTGCAGCTGGGCCCAGCCACATGTAAGAGCCACAGGCACCTCAATCCCAACATATGTTCTCCCATTAGGTGGCCGTCAAACATTTTAGCAACTAAAATTCTATTACATGCACACTTTAAGTCTCATTACAGATATGTAATGCAGAAAGTATATTCCCCCACATTAAGAAATCCAGGCAGGCACTGCTGTAATGAAAATAAATTAACTTCAGGACTACGTCCAGGCAGTACTCTCTACTAGGGACCACAACCACAAAATAGAGCTGACATCAGAGAATGAGAAAATGGCCCAGTAATTGTACAGTGAGAACTGTAAGAGCGGCTACCTTGGAGAAACCAAATAATCCTTGACAGACAACAGCGAGCACACAATGAGCCCTCATTCCAGAATTAAAAGCTCCAACACCTGCTAGGCTTTAAGTAACATGTAGTAAGTAACAACGCAGGTGTTACAGGAAGCACATGGACAAATCAGAGATGACGTGGTCCAAATGCCTTACACAAAAGTACTGCGCAGCGATTGCTTTCTCATTAACTCGGGTCTCCCACTCTGCCAAAATTCAGGAGCAGTCGGTTCGCACGCCCCTCTGTAAAGCTTGCTAAGCTGCACAAACAGGCTGACAAAGAGCAACTCCAGGAGCCTGGATCAATTTAAAGCCACCAAGATGTATAATTTAGAAAGCCAGAGTCACGCTGTGACAGCAACATGGACATCCACTCCTGCTGCAACAGGAGGCAATTCACATTCTCCTTGGGGAAGATCAGAAATGCAGAAACATACCATCAAATCTCCGTGCAGAGTCTAATGATTCCCCTGGCTTCCAGCTGATGCATGAACCCACTTGCAAATATAGTTTTCATGTACCAGATAAAGCTACGGGACTGTTCAGGGAAGGGTGGACCCCCATGCTCACAGTGCACAGTATCAATGTGCAAATTTAGACCCATTCAAGAGCTGAGATCTTATTTTGGCATTTAAATTTGCTGCAATTGCTTTGGTAGCTTTTCTATTACTGTTGTAAACAGTGTCTGTGCTCCTACATAATTAAGAGCAGTATAATGCTTACTGAGTGTTTCTAATTTGCTAGGCTGCTTTTTCATGCAAGGGAGAGGAGAAAAAAAAAAAAAGAAAAAAGAAAAATGTAACCAGATATTAGCAAGCAAGAGTCAGAACAACACACACACTGCCAGTGCTGGGAATCTTCAGCATCTGCTTTGATCACAGACCTGAAACGATTAGCAAACTGCTTCGCTGTTCAGCTGTCAAACACCTTCAGTAATTGCAACTCAAATGACGCTCTGTGTGTCTTATGTATTTCCAGGGCAGTACCAAGAAAAGACCAATGAGCTGGTTCAACGTATGAAGTTTCAACACATCACCCCCCCCTCCAACACCTTTCCAGCAAAATAGTCTGCGAAGCAAGAAGCGCCTGATACCAAGCTCAGAAAAACACGTACAGGAAAGAATCTATGTTCTCTCTGTATTTTTGATGAAAATTGCTTAAAGCAAGGGATTTCTTTGCACTGAAATGAGTCCATCCTATGGTAAGAGACCAGGAGTGTGGTCTAGCCTTTGGTTTTCAGACTGAGAGACAGAGAAGAGCCACTGTAACGAAGTGAGTACAGACGATGTCCCATGGATGTCTGATGCCCCATCAGTTCCCTTTTACACCATGAAGGTCTCCCTGGCACTGTTCAGTATCTAATGTTGGTCCAGCCACTGTAACAATTTCTGCTTCCTCAAATTGAAGATGAAAATTAACAAATTCAGCCTCACAGTCCTGGGCTACTGTTTCCTTTCAGGTATCTATGTCAGACACATTCCCCCCACCAAGTACTCCACTCCCCATACAAATTTTCCCATGAGACAATTCCTTCTTACTCTCCCTGCTGCTCAAATCTCTTCAAAAAGCCTTTCCCTTGTTTGAGATTCCTTTAACTTTCTTCACTTTTTTTTTAGTCCACCTCTTTTCCTTTTGTCTCTCTCTTTACTGTCAAGAAAAAGTGTTTCTCCCTTGAGCTAAGGCTTCACTAGTGCAGCTGCATTTAACTAAGGATTTTGAGTTCTGCAAGGTGCTCTAGGTTGCTGGGGACAGCAATGCCAAGCCAAGCCTTGCCTTAAAAAGAAAAATCTAGAAGAAGGATGCTGACAATACTGTGGATTCAGAACACACTGCCTCAAATAATTCACATGTGCAAAATAATAGAGCTGCTGTTTGGTGAGATTTTTCTCTTCAGCTTGGAATGGGAAGCAGCTACTGCTGAGCGTTTATCTTCTGGCAAATGTTCATTCCCTTCAGTATCAAGCATCTCTCTTTTTAACATCCCCGATAACAAGTACATTGTTTACAGCAAGTATTTGCACAGAAGAATTTAGGTTCTATCCGAGGTCAGACTCTGGTGGATGTAATTTTATTAGCACAGCTGAAGGGATATACAGCAGGTAATTCTGGCTCTGTTTTTCTCTGGTATGAAGCAAGCAATGCAGCATGACAGATTCTTTGATGCAAGGTTTCATGTTGTTCCCTATAAAAGTGAGGTTTATTAGTAAATAATTAAGCAAAATGACTGCTCAAATGCTTCCACCTTCATTCATTTTCCCAAGGAAACAGATCTTCCAAGAAATGAAAGAAGTCTGGCACCAGTTGTCTCATTCCCACAGCTCTTTTGGGAAAACCCAGCTCTCGTGGCCACGTACAGCAGCCCGATGAGCAGCTCCTGTCCCGAGATGGAAAGCCAGAGTTCGCCAGTAGAGCAACCCCATGGGGGCTGGACTAGATCACCTCCGCAGGTCCCTTCCAACTTCAACCAGTCTGTGATGTCTCGTGGATGGAGGTAAATGCACTTTAAGAGGTGAAGGAAGCACCTCAGGGTGCTCAAGGAAGGCAAAACAAGGAATTCGCTCGCTACTCCCTGTCAGCTGGTAGATGTTTGATGTCCTGAGAAGCAGGGCCTCAGCAGGTGTCACTTGGCAAGGCCAACGCCATAAGCATGAACATCCCACCTTCCTCCTCCTTGCCTTTAGCTTTTATTGCAAAGCACATCATCACAGGGCAGGGAATATCCCTCCGATTGGTTCAGGTCAGATGTCCTGGCCGTGTCCTCTCCCAGTTTCTCACCTACCCTCAGCCTACTTGCTAGCAGAGGCAGGATGAGAAAGAAATCTCCTGTGGGGCTCAGCAGCAGCCAAAACACTGCTGCCTTATCAACTATGCATTAGTCACAACTCTAAAACACAGCACCACACTGCTGCTGGGAAGAAAATTAACTCCATCCTGTCCAGTACAGCAAGGCTCACACCATTACCTTCCTTTTATATACTTCACTTTTTTTTAATAAAGAAAGTCTAATCTCGCCATTATTTTATATTTAATCTCTGAGTTTCTACATGAGTATTAGTACCACAGGCTCTGAAAAAAAATAAAAATCCAGCCTAGAAACAAAATACAATTTAAAAAAAATCCTTAAATATCTTCAGCACTGATTTTTCAAGAACACTGCCCTAAGGATTTCCCTGTGTCAGTGCTTTTGTGCTGCATTTCCAGCAATTACATAATTAAGGCAGTCTTCATAAATAATAGTCCTACATAATTAAGACAGCAGTAAGTACCAACAAAACCACCTTCCTCACTAGGCGGAGGTACATTAACCTCAAAAGGATGAGCACTTATTTCAGCATCCAGTGTCCACCCTCCATTGCCCTGAGCAGCCCACCTTGGGACCTTCAGCCCCAAACCAGGAACCCCACTCAAACCAGGGCACATAGTCCTGACCTGAGTTACAGCAAAGGTGTGTGCCCATCTCCAGCACATCTCCTGGATGAACCTCTTGGATCCACACTGTCTCTGTCTCCACCCTTGTCTCTGAACCCATCTCCTGCCACTCATGGCTTGACCCAGTCCATCCACTCACCCTGTCTGAGGCTTCAAGTTCCTTTAGTTTAAGCTGCACTTCAGTACAGAGGAATTGCCTCAGACTATTCCTAAATTAAACTCATTTGCCAAAGGCAGTCCTACTTGGATTTAAGCATGACTTAAAGCACTATTTCCATCTGGGAAACCCTGGTTCCCACTGCCACCATCTCCACACATACTGTTCAGAGGCTGGTGGGGCCAAGAGCTCAGGATTGCTCCGTAAGAAAACCTTCTCAGGAAGTGCCTTAGCTCCTGGAGGGAGCGCAAAGCGAGGCTGCATTAGCACACCTTCATGAGACGATCTTACAGGATGAACTGCCGAACTCCTCAGCTTATGGTGATCGATCTCGACAGCCACTGGTGCAACAAGCCAATTAAGTCCCCCGGGCAGTGCTCCTGCTGGCCTGGGTCAGCTGTTCAGGCAACCTGCCAGCCTAGCAGGGATTTGCCTTAATACCTTCCCATCCCACTAATGTAATAGTTGTGGAGTGAGAGGGCGTGTGCCAGGGATGGCTCCAACAGATTCAACATAAAGCTTGTCAAAGTGCATCTGATAGCAGGCAAGAAAAGAAGCCTGTTCATTCACTAGAGTGAAACAGAACCCACCTCAATGGGATTTGTTCAGTCACCTCCAAATTTTACCACAATAGCTCTTCAACTGTAAACCCAACGATACACCCCTCCTTCCCTGGCAGGCTGAAATCCCCTCTGCACCACAGACCAAATCTTAGCAAAATTAAATTCTTTTGGAGTAGAAGTAGCCACAAAACTATCATCCTCCAGCAAAGCAGCATCACCGTTCAACGTGTTCTTCACAGTTCTGAGAGCACCTTTGTGGACAAAGACGCATTTCTGCAGCTCTCCTGCCTTTACCAAAGGCAGCAAGGCGTGCACATTGGAAACAAGGCCACTGCACATCGCTCACCCCTGGGAAGAAGATGAATGAACCAACGAGCATGTGACAGATATTACTCACGTCACCTAACGCATTGCTAGGAGGGCGTTGAGATACTGCAATAGCGAGCACAGCCCAGGAATGAAGGACACAAGCAGTTTTGTTTTGCTTTTCATTTCTTTCCCGTGTTGCAGAAAAGACGTGGGGATCTCTAGGACCTGCACATCTCCCTGCAGCAATATGTGACCAGATCAGTTACTTTGCCAGCCAAGCAATTACAGTGATCCCTCAAAGCAAAATTTTATCTTCAGTCACTCAGCATGAATGATACCAAATATTCAACCAGGTAATTAGGACTCAATCTTTCGCATTACAGGGAAAACAACCGCATCTCCCCTGCCAAGGTAACAAGCTTCCTCAGCCAAACGATGTCTGAACTCTTAATTACAGTTTCAAAGTGCCGAGAGCACAGGTTTCACTGCCCATCTCCAGGCTCGGAAGCGATGACATACCTTTTCTCACCATTAAGTGTCTACGTTTACAAACAAATCCGGCGCAGAGCTCTGGAGCCTGCTGTTTTAAGCCTTTCACTGTAGTCAAACAGATGAGTCAAAGCGTATTAGCACCTTGGTTGGACAAAGCTGGACTACAAACCAGTTGACAATGCCGCTGTCAGCGGACTCATCATACTTAAAAGTGGAGGAAGCGTCTATTTTTGTAGAATACAGCAACACACTCCAGATAGGCTTGAGTGAGGACTGAAGATAGACAAAGAGAGGATCACAGCTTAAAGGAAACTGCTTCTCCAGCTGGAGCACAGCCTGGGCCTTCCTGGGCTGCTGTATTGCAGAAACACAGCTTAAAGGTGTATTTGCATGGATGGTCTTGTGTCTGCTTTGGAAATGCAAAGAGTCGAGGCCTTCTGTTTTAACACATTCCAAGAATAAATGCAGCTTGAGAAAACAATAAAAAAAAAGGAAAGAAAAGGTGCTTTTAAGCCCAGATGTGGTAACTGCTGTGCATCTCTAGAAATGGGATTTTTAAATCTGTGACGTTCTGCTGTTCCTCCAGAGCTTCCTCCACAGGGCAAAATGCAGCACAACTCAGAAGCCCAGGCCTCTCCAGGGGCATCAGAACCCGCTTTAGCAGAGGGGTCAGACGAGATGTTCTCCAGAGGTCCCTTCCAACCCCTACTATATTGTGATTGTGTGATTCCCTGATATGCTCTTCAAAGTATACTCTCATTTTCTACTACCCTAAGGTTACAAGTAAGGTTACAAGGTTACCTGTAATGTTACAAGTCTTTAGCATCCTCCTCTTAATATGCTCAGTAGTGTAGACTCAACCTAAGAGAGTACTTGCACTGTTGCTGTTTAGGTTCAGGGCAGCCCCAAAACCTAACAGATGCTCTCTGTTAAACCCCTTCCCTCCCCAAAGGGGAAGAGAAGAGGAATAAGAGAGAGACTTACCAATTAGAAAAGGAAACCAGAACAGCTTTAATGAAGAGGAAAATAAGAATAAAACGGAATATATACAAATATATACCCAGCACGGAACCCAAATGCCCGTGAGGGTAAGTACATCACCGTCACCACTGATGTTGTGGAGCAGGCACCAGGAAAGTCCCAGACAGAGCCCAGCAGCAGACGGGAACCGAGTTCACAAGCTGGATTCTGGTACCGGATGCAGGAACACTCAGATCAGGATTGAAGGCAGAACGAACAGAGTCCTCCTTGGATTCCAGCCGTTGAAGGAACGAGGAAGAATCTGAGCAAGGACCCAGAGCAAGAGCCCCCGAGCAGAGAGCAACCGAGCCAGGGCCCCCAGCAGCCGAATATGGCATCTATGGGATGGAACACCCCCTGGGTCAGTTTAAGGGCACCCATCTGTCCGCTCCTCCCTGCAGGTGCGGCTTTTACTTTCTGCACTCCCCGATGTGGAGGATCTAGCACTGGCCTCGGTCTGCACACCAGTCCCTAGTGTTAATTCTAAACATCGGGCGTTATCACTGCTAGAAGGAGCCACTGCTGGTGAAAACATGCTGCTAATTTCAGAAAGTGCAGGTAGTTAAAGGAACTGAGCTGAAAAGTAAAAATCATTGTTCTGTTCGAACTCCAACCAGGACATGAACTCTGCTGGGATCCTGATCCCATGGAAGTGAAGAGGCAGAGGGATGCTCCCAGCAGAAGATGGTCTTTCAGCCTGGAAAGGAGGGCTTTTTGGCTCAGAGCTATTTGACACTGCTATCTCTGTCAGTGGGCCACATCTTCAGAGACCATCTCTGCTCTGAGGCAGTAGCGGAGCCCAGCGCACTCTGGGCAGCTGTTTGCTCACATACCATCACACCCGAGTGGCAGGCAGCCACCACGAAAGCCTGAATTCCTCTGGAGGATCAGTCTGTGCTTGTTCTTACCTTGTTTTGCTTCACACAGTTGCCATTATCTTTGTTTTCCTTCAGTGAGTCTCTGCTATTTTCGCCAGTCTTTTCAATACTTTTGGTAAACTGTGTCACATGTCAGCCTCCAGCAGGAGCAAGTCATCCTCACCTTTGCCAACATGCCTACCCCTTGAATTAAGAACTTGCCAATGAAGCCCTGCCAGAAGCCTCTTCAGAATGGTCTTATGTTTCCTCCTCCACTGAGATCAGTCTAAGCTTTCTGGTCCAGAACAGTAACTCCCACTAAGAAAGATGCTTACCTTCCAGATCCCTAATCCTGAGTTAAGGCTGTTTAACCAGTCCTGAAGGAGAATGAAATCCTTTGTGTCTTCACCTGAGCCACCTCCAGTATCCCCTTGCAATATAATATTGGAGCAGATTCTCCCAGATAGGCATCCTTTGCTTCCCTTATCCTCTGCCTTCCTTGGAAATCCAATTACCTTTTACTTTGTAAATCCCAGGAACATCAAATGAAAGTCACAATAAATTTCTATGAGAAGCCACTTGAATTTCCTTGAAATCCTTTATTTTATTCTTCGTCTTTTGGAAGACATACTCAACAGATTGCTAGATGCTTCACCAGATGCACACCACCTTGGTTAAACAGCTCAGTTTATCTGGCTGGCAGCAGGGTCTCCCTTCTCACTGTTACCCAAGACTGAAATATCCATGCTTCGTTACTGCACAGTTTCTTGATGGTACAGCCTTCCAGTTGCTGAGGATACACACTCCAAGGAAAGCATTTAGAGGCACTGGCTGAGAGGAGTTTCCTTATAGACAGTCCAGGGTTTTTTGGATGATATGTAATAAGCCACAAGAGTCATGCTCCTTAGAGCTGCAAAGGTACAGCTCTAAGTGAAGCATATCACTAAATTCTGGGCATGCAGAATCACAGACTGGGAAGGGTTGGAAGTGACCTCTGGAAATTATCTCATCCAACAGGGTCACCCAGGGCAGATTGTCCAGGATTGCACTGTCCAGATGGAATTCCAGGTTGGAATTGCTCAAGAGAAGGAGACTCCACAGCCTCTCTGGGCAGCCTGGGCCAGGCTCTGGCACCCTCACAGGAAAGAAGTTTTTCCTCCTGTTCAGATGGAACCTGCTGGGTTCCAGTTTGTGACTGTTGTCCCTTGTCCTGTTGCTGGGCACCATTGACAGAAGTCTGGCCCCATGCTCTTTACCTCCATGGGCCCTTTAGCTATTGATCAGCATTGATCAGATCCCCTCTGAATCTTCTCTTTTCCATGCTAAACAGCCCCAGGGCTCTCAGCCTTTCCTTGTCAGAGATGCTTCAGTCCCCTCAGCATCTTCACAGCCTCTGCTGGACTCTCTCCAGTAGTTCCTCGTCTCTCTTGAACCAGGCAGCCCAAAATTGGGCTCAATACTCCAGATGTGGCCTCCCTCGGGCAGAGCAGAGGGAGAGGAGAACCTCCCTTGACCTGCTGACCACACTCTTCTTAGGACACCCATCCTAGACAACTTCCTCCAACACACAGCACCCCCGATGCAGTTTCTCATTTTAGCTGTTCACCAAGCTAGTTATTCTGTTAGAAGGAAATATAAGCAAAGTTCCCAAAGACCAGGGACTCACAACAGACCCGAAGGGTTCGCAGACTTGAAGTTGAAGTGAACCACCCATATGGTAGAAAATCATCAAATACTTTCCAGCAGGGAAAACTGATGAAATTTAATACTGTTCCTGTTGTTAAATGATGAAAACCTCAGCTCTTCCTGATGGTTCTGATTTAAAATCCACTTAAGTGAATATAATTCTAAGGAGACTACGAGGCAGACCGTATGAGGTTTGTCAATACTGACAACTAGTATTTAAAGAAAATGCTCAGATCCAGTGACACAAACAGCTTGAGGCAATTCACTGGTACGACTGCCAGCCAAGCTAAGTTATGTCAGTATTTAAAAAAATCCCACATCTAATAGCTGGTAAGTCATTTGGAGTGTAGTACAAGGGAGCAGCTTCCCTTGTGGTGTTTCCACTGCTCCTTGCCCAGCTAAGGAACACCCTAATGGTGTACAGGCCTGCTCAGAAACTACGGTACCTTATCAGTGGGATGATCCTGCTTCAGAAGCTCTTGCTTCAAACCCAGCTGCACACAATACTGCAAACGTGGCCTCACTAGGGCAGAGCGGAGCAGGAGGAGAACGTACCTCGACTAGCTACTTTTATTGACAAATCTTACACATCAGCTCATAAATTCCGTGTATTTTCTGCTTTTATGCATCACTTGTCTAGATACATAGCTTATGGCTAATGGATTTTGCTAAAAGATCTATTTTGAGATTGTCTTTCTCACTCTTAGGTTAAAAAAAAAAAAATATATATATTTCCAGAAGCCTAATTGAGTTGCATTAACCTCAAAATTTGAACTGTTTCAGACCACTGTTTTTCCACAGGCATGTCATCAACAAAGATTTATCATAACGAAAAAAAGCCCTACTCAGTTGAATTAGATTGTCAATGCTTCCCAAGAAGGTTTAAACTAATTATTTTTGAAGGCAAAAGGAAACAAACAACAAACCTACCATATTTTAGTGTCAAATACATACACATCCTCCTTTAAAACCAACTCACCTCCAGGGAGCATATCCCTGTGAATATCTCAAGACCTAGTTTTCAAATTTACTCAATCAGCAGCTTCTGTTCTAAGCTCACAAAACGGAAATGGTCTGGAGGCAAAATAAGATACCCAAACTCTCTTTTAGCATTTCAGTCATTTCTGAATAACATTTGCAGACTCATCAGTTGGGCTCCGTACGAATTGCAAGTGACTGGCAGAGGGTGAGCAATATAAATCCTAGCTGTTTCAAAGGCGTACAGCTTCAATTCACACTGAAGGCTCACAAAATTGTTTGTTTCAGCTGCACAATGACCTATTTGGCATATTTGATCTGAATATTTGAGGTCAGAAAGGGGATGGCACCACAGCTGATAGACATGTTCACCCCAAATATGAAAGGGGCTCTTTGGATGCTCAAAACAAGGTTTATTTTCTCTACTTTATATCAAGCAAAAGCAGCAATTACAGCAGAAGCGAGGCCAGTTTGTTCTCTCTGGCTGGATCTCCCATAGGATGAGCTGACGCAAGGCTATTCCCTGGATGCCAAAGGAGCTCTGTGCCAAATCTGCGCTTCCTGGAAAAATGACCATGCAGTAAAAAATTTCACAGCACAAAGTACCATGAAAGTCAAGCTTTGAAGCACAACCACCTTGCTGCAGACAGACAAATAAATCTGTTGTGAGCATCACAAAGCACATACCAGAAAACAAGAGACACACAGAGACTTGACTCTGAAAGGTCTCTCTTCACTCCCCAGGTAGATAACTGTGGGCAAACATGGATGTGGAAGAGACATTCTAGACCGCACGGAAACATCTGTCCGGGCAACAGCTAGGGAGGACTCGTAGAAGCAACATCTCTGCTGCAAATACAGCAGGTAAGGACAGATGTAGGACACCCATAACAATCAGGCTTCCCAGGTTCTCTCTCTGCTGATGAAAGTCCAAATGGAGCTTTATCTTCCTGGATGGATTATTTCACTGTGAAGCAACCACACAGTTTCCAAGGGTTAGAATGTTGAAGGCATGGACCATCATTGTCTAAAAGGATATTGTAGGAACTCAGATACAAAAAAAGCAATCAAACCAGACAAGTAACCTTGTAACGGTATCACCTGGTCACACAGAAGACTTCCAAGAGTAATTTCAGGAGGTTAGAAAGGTGCAATTCTACAGTTGCTTACACTGATATAAACCACAAGCACCAGACACCGCAACTTCCAATTCAGAGAAGTATAGGTAACAACAAATCCAGCTTACTAGATGTGCTCCAATACTAGTTATTTGCAAACTATGTGGGAATTGTGTTGGAATAACCTGTACAAGTGAAGTGAGAAAGCTTGAAAGTTGTATTGGAAGCAGGGAAGGATGAATCACAATGAACAGCAGGATGCAAGGATCAAAATGAGCACAAGTGTAAAGTCAACAGCTGTTTGTTTCTTGCTCCTTTCATCTTTATTTGTATTTCCATGACAGAAGATTGAGATCATACTGTAAACAGAAGATTAAGGCCGCTTGCAAGGAGCACTGCAGGCTGGAGTCTTGTTTAAGGCCAGCTGAGCAGACTGCAGTCCCTGACATCACACTCATCTCTGAAGGCAGCACTTTTCATAGCAGAGCATTTACTACAGCAAATATGTTGTGGGAGGGATACTATTTAAACCAAGTCTCCAGCTTCTAGAGAGAACAGACAAATGATTGTTTGGAAAATGCTATTTACTGCCTCTTCCCACCAGTTCAATCCCTGTGTGAAAATCTCCCCCTTCATCAACTTGAGGCCACCACTTTAGAGTTCTTGACACTGCAGCTGAATGGATCATCTCAGGGCAAATAGCTGCTATTTTCTGCCACTCCTACATAAACTGACATAATCACAGGACAGAAAGCAGTCATTAGAGAATCCACAACCATCCTACCACTGGCAGAACATCCAGTCCACAAAGGTAAACAGATGACTATAGAGAGATGATCACTTCTCAGATATATAGAACTACAGGTGCAAGGCGCTTGTGCAAGCTCAAAGTGCTCTTCACTTTAAAGATGTCATTTTGAAGTCATTTATTGTGTCCCCATAGTTAATTGTGGCCAATGCAGACACTGGTGAGAACGAGCCATGTTAGCAGCATTTCACACTCCAGACTACAAGTAACTTAGCATCAGTGGTAGAAGAGGAGTGAAATACTGGATCAGGAGATTAGTGGTTTATTCAGGTCTTGGGGAGAGCCTCACGTTTTCCAATTATTAGCAAGGAAAAAAAAAGAGAAAAAGCTTAAAACAAAACCAAAGCTGATTCTCCATAGCTTCTGAAGAAGGAGTAGTGGGAACATGGCTTTAGTTTTAGGTTTTGTTTCTTACTATGTTACTCTCTTTAATTGGCAACAAATTAATCTTCCCAAAGTCCAGTCTGTTTTGCCCATGACTAACTGCTGAGTGATCTCCCGGTTCTCATCTCAACCCACAAGCATTTTCATCTTTCCTTCTCCACCATGCTGAGGAGGGAGGGTGAGAGAATGGTATGGTGGGTACCCAGTGGTCAGCACCAGGTTAATCCACCTCCAGTGAAAATGTTCTAGCCAGAAATGGAGAAAGCAGATATTTTTCTTGATGAACAGCAAAGAAGAAAGTGGTTCTCTCCAGGGAAGAAGGTTTGCTAAAGGCCTGGAAAAGTAAGACATGCCAGAAGTAACTGCCAGCCTGGGGTTTTTTTCTGGACTCTGCCCAGGAGAGGGGCAGGGATGCCACAAATAACTGAGCACAAAAGGTACACTGGCTTATCCGTGACATGGACATCACTCCTACATCTGTAAGGGATTAACAGCTCTTGCCCTCCAATGGGAGCACACTGCACAAGGGAATAGTTCGACTAAGAAGCTACTTCTGAAGCCTTGGGGAAGTACTTGGCTATGGCATCCTACAAGGCTCGGTTCATCCCTCCTGCAAAACTTGTACAAGAGATGCTGGCTTAGCAGACTGCGAAGGCTGTTCTGCGCCAACGACAACAGATACGCCGTGCGTGTGCATCCTGGGGCAGAATCCCAGAGATCAGGAAACACAAGTCTCAAAAAAACCAAAAAATTGATTAAAAGGAAAGTGTAAAATTACCAAATCCAGCCTTGCCATCTCATTTCCAACAAGAAATACAATCAGGGTACAGGGAAGATAGGAAACGGTGAGTAGCTGGCCTGACAAAGGTAAGAGGCAGGAAAATCGCGACTATACTGGCAAAGATCCCTTGCTACGGCCTCCCCTGCTCCCAAGGCAGCCGTGTGCAGCCACCAGCACAATCTGCGTGGGGCTCGCATGTCATCAGCTGCCTGGTGCCTGAGCTGTAAATAATAAAAAAACCTCCTATAAAACCAGCATCAGAGCTACATGAAGGCTTACAAAGAATTCTTTTAGTTGCATGTTTGCAGAAAAGCAAGTGATGCAGCTGCCTGGCCAAGTTTCAACAAAGCCACTGCCCTGGCTGCGCAGCATGTCAAAGCAATTGCACGTGCTTGGGATGAGTCCTTTGTCCTCTTCACAGCCAGTTTCAGTCCTCATGCAGAGCAGTGAACCAAAGCCCACATACAAATTTAATTCAGGATAAAAATGTGTTTGCCTGCATGGTTTAGTCATACTTAATTTCATCAAGTTTGATTTCATTAGAAACAGGCAAATAGAGTTGAGTTTTGTCCAGTCATTTAAGTTTTGCTAGGTTTGGGAATATACGGCAAGACTAGCACTCGTGCACAAGCACAAAACTGGGGATTTATTTTTCCTGATACAACTTTCACTTGCATAAGATGTGCCACAGAAATCCAGAAACATGAAAAAAAATAATAATCTTAATTCCAGAAATTATGCTACTCAGAAAGCCTTTCCAAGGGAATTTACAACCAGCCATCACATAGTACCTGCTGAAAAAAGTCTTGCTGAGTGGGCTCCTCTCCCCTTTACAACTTACTTGATCATGGATCTCTGGGGCTCTAATTTCCTTTGCACTCACCAGGGCAGCAGGGGCAAGATCTGCTGTTTCAGTGTCTAGCAGTTAGACACAACCTACAGTTCTCAGTTGCCCCCACCACACAGTAGCCCAATACTTCTAAAAGCATCTTAAAAAGAAATGCAGCTCCCATGATGGACTAGAGGTTCGATCTTTCCTATTTTCTGTAATACCTTTCCTTTTGTGTTGCTCTGAATAAAAGCGGTGCCTTGGCCTCTGAAAAACCTTGCTGGTCTTACAGCCACTGCTGGAGCGCTCATGTTCTTTCTTCTCCCAGGAAGAGGGATGCACAGGACTACAGCATGGGACCGTATGGATGTATAAGCAAAGAGGAGATGACAGTATGGAACTGTACAAGGTGAAATAAGGATCACACCTGGCTCCACATCTGCACCAAGTGACATCCTACCAAAGCGATGCAGAAAAAGAAAGTACACAGGAAAACAGGCGATCCTGACATCAGAAACACAGGAAAATAGGTCAGATGTGCAAAGCATGTTAACTGCAGAGGCGTCATAGTAAGTTATGAGTAAACACCCTGTAGCAAAAAACATACCTCAAATACCTTCTCTAAATCTTGATCCAAAGTCAGAGTTAGTGACACACGTTATTATGCTT
This sequence comes from Baryphthengus martii, assembly GCA_013396935.1. Classification (NCBI taxonomy): domain Eukaryota; kingdom Metazoa; phylum Chordata; class Aves; order Coraciiformes; family Momotidae; genus Baryphthengus; species Baryphthengus martii. The sequence goes on from VWZK01010575.1 coordinate 17,965, forward strand.
CCAGACTTCCAACTGCAAGCAACTGGACGCTCCACAACTCACTCTCACCCATTACTTGCTTTTAATCCAAATCAGCTCCGTACAGAACAATTTCCAGGGCTACAAAGCCACGTGTACTTTTGACAGTAGAGGATTTGCAGCCTTTTCTGTTGCCCCTTTGGGGTCACAACCTATTTCATAGAATCAAAGAATGCTTTGAGTTGGAACAGACCTTGAAGATCACCTAGTTCCAATCCCCCTGCCAAGGGCAGGGACACCTCCCATAAGACTCAGTTGCTCAAAGCCCCACCCAATCTCATCTTGAGCAAACTCAGTGATGGAACATCCACAACTTCCCATGGCAACCTGTGCCACAGTCTCACCACGCTCAGAGTGAAGAACTTCTTCCTAATTTCTCATCTAAATCTCCCCTCCTCCAGTTTGAAGCCATTACTCCTCATCCTATCACTATAAGCCCCTGCAAAAAAGTCCCTCCTCAGCTTTCCTGTAGATCTCCTTCAGATACTGGAAGGCCACAGTAAAATCTCCCTGAAACTTTCTCTTCTCCAGGCTGAACAAGGCCACCTCTCTCAGCCTGTCCTCAGAACAGACGGGTTCCAGCCCTCACATCATTGCTGTGGCCTCCTCTGCCTCCACTCGTACAGGTCCCTGTCTCTCCTGTGCTGAGGACTCCAGAGCTGGACCCAGCACTGCAAGGGGGGGTCTCTCCAGAGCAGGGGGGCAGAATCACCTCCCTCGACCTGCTGGCAATTTATGAAAGTAATTTTCATACAAAGGAAAACTCCAGACCCGCCAGGTAGATGAGAGGAAGGCTGTGGATGTGGTCTACCTAGACCTCAGCAAAGCCTTTGACACAGTCTCCCACAGCATCCTCCTGGAGAAGCTGGCAGCCCATGGCTTGGACAGGTGCACCCTGCGCTGGGTTAAAAACTGGCTAGATGGCCGGGCACAGAGAGTGGTTGTGAATGGTGCCACATCCAGCCTGGAGAAGAGGAAACTCAGGGGAGACCTCATCACTCTCTACAACTACCTGAAAGGAAGTTGCAGACAGGTGGGGGTCAGGCTCTTCTCCCAGGCGACTAGTGACAGGACAAGAGGGCATGGCCTGAAGCTGTGCCAGGGGAGGTTTAGGTTGGATCTTAGGAAGCACTTCCTCACGGAAAGGGTCATTAGGCGCTGGAATGGACTGCCCAGGGAGGTGGTGGAGTCGCCATCCCTGGAGGTGTTTGAGGAAAGATTGGATGTGCACTTAGTGACATGGTCTAGCGAGGTGTTTGGTGTTGGGTCATAGGCTGGACTTGATGATCTCAAAGATCTATTCCAGCCTCAACAATTCTGTGATCCTGTGATTCAGAGGGGCTTTGCCCTTCAAGGGTAAATTTAATTGTCAGAAGTGCCCTGGCAAATCCACCGCAAGCTGACAGAAGGAAAGGATGACATAAAGGAACACTACTCCTGAGTGCATAGGTGAGGTGCTACCAGTTAATTGAATCCATTTCCTTTCAGCAGCGGGGTTACTAACCAGTCTGTTTTAGGGTTTTTTTTAAAATGCATCCCCCCGCACTAAGCACCTTGAGGCACACATCAGTACCAAAATACTCCTACTAGAAGTGCTTCAACCTGTTTATTAGTATGCCTGATTTATTTCTGCACTAGCAAATTTCTTGTTCTGCAAGCATGAGGAGGATCATTAGATACCTCACCACAACCAGCCAGTGTAATTTGCAGAACACTGACTGAGTGATGAAGTAGCATTATTACAGGAGACCTTAAACACTGGAAAATTAAACCACTGGATAGCTGTGCGAGACCGCTGTCATTAAAGGGCTTAGCAATCCTGTGCGAAGAACATTTATAACACTTTTTAAAGATACTTACATTCCATAAATTACTGCCCCACAATAATACACGCACATTATATTCATAACAGTGCAATTACACAGCAATTACTATACAAGAGTAATTAAGGGGAAACCTAGCGCACCATCCAACACAGCTTCTTTGAAATGAACTAAGTATACACGGAAAATATAATTAAGCAACAGAAGGTGAGCTGTCTCCTGATGGTAATTACATTACTGTCTGTATTTTCAAGTAGGTCACTTCTAAAACACCAAACTACTTGAGGGGAAATTGAACTCATTTAGGATTTTGATGTATGTCCAGGTCAATCCTGCTGCAGTGTTTGTAGCAGCGGGGACCCAGGTGGTCACAGACTTACCCACCAAACTCATTTGTTAAAAGCTTTAATGGCAAGTAGGCTTTGCCTCTTGGCAGACTTTTGGGCAGCTGCCTAATTGCTATAATAGACTAACGCAGGCTTCAGCCAAAAGTAGGACTCATTCCATGTTTCTGAAGAAATCATTCAGGTTGGGAGAGCTGAACAGAGCCTACAAGGAAGCTGGGGAGGGACTTTCTACAAGGGCTTATAGTGATAGGATGAGCGGTAATGGTTTCAAACTAGAAGAGGGAAGATTTAGATGAGAAATTAGGAAGAAGTTCTTCACTCTGAGCGTGGTGAGACACTGGCACAGGTTGCCATGGGAAGCTGTGGATGCTCCGTCACTGGATGTGTTCAAGATCAGATTGAATGGGGTTTTGAGCAACCAGGTCTTGCGGGAGGTGTCCCTGCTCTTGGCAGGGGGATTGGGACTAGGTGATCCTCAAGGTCCCTGTCAACCCAAATCATTCTATGATTCTACAATTTTTTTTTCAACCAAAGTGAAAGGTTGCAAAGGTGAGATGCAAATCCATTTCTACACATCTTGGTAGAGCTCTGCCTAATAAAATGACCTGAAAACTAACCCACGGGCAGGCTGAACAGCTACCAATAATATATCTAACCCACCACCAGTTAGAGAAGGGAAGGCAGAAAGAAGCATGTGCCGTGCTCCCTCAGTAACCATTGGAGCCAAAGGTGGGCTCAGACACAGACAGCTCAAGCTGCACAGACACATATAGCTCAAGGTGCAAGGATCTGTGTGCTATGGACACAAAATCAGCCTGATATCTCCCATGTTGGCATCAGAAGCACTGAAGAATTTAAGGACTCCATCTAGGACAACTCGTTAAAATGTCTCAGACTCCAAGCACCAGCCTAGAGGTGGGGGAACTCAGTAATGAACCTAAGTTCTCAAGTCACTTCTATTACAGAAGCGTTTTAACCTCTTGGAGAAGATACAGCCACCAGTGACTTTCAAAGGTGAGCTTACAGCCATAGGTTGTTACAGCTAGAGAAGGTTGGCTGCCATTTTCCTGTGTTCCCAGGAAAAGCCACATTTTAACAAACAAGTTAAGCTAGGGGAACCATTGCACAATCACTCTTTGCTCCCTCAAAGGATACAGCTTTTTGGATCCTCCCTAAGCAAAGCTACAGCAAAGCAGAGACGTACAAACCTGGATTGACCCTTCCCCAGGCTGTCTGAGGCAACAAGCTATCAAATACTAGCGGTTCTCATCACTATTCTCACCTAATAGATCAGAGATGGCACAAAACATTATTGCAACCTGAATTTTGTGCCCATTCACAGCAATGATTTTAAAAGGAATAAATCACCTAAACAGCTGTAAAACCCTGACTCTCTCAGAATCACCTTTTCACCTTCTCACCATCTGCCTTTTGAGACCTCATGGGCAAGTCGATGCAAGTCCCAGGCTCAGCTGCAACTCACTGGATCACATAAAATTTCAAATCCTCCAGCACAAAATGTACCTCCTCACTTGCCTCTAGAAGAGGCAGCACCTCACTCTGTCCTACCCAGCATTATCAGAACCACTGCAAAGGTACGTTTTGGAGGTCTGCAGCCTTGGCCTCAATCCACTGACTGTGAAGCCTCATCCACCACAATATCATTGATTTTAAAATCAGCCAAGCCTGCTAATGTCCATTATCACCTGCATGCTCCACTCAGCATACTGGTGTTTGCTTTTAGTGGCACCAGAGAAATAAAAAGCCACAAGAGACATCCTGAACATCCATCCAATCCAGACTCAGCTGATCCACTGACTCCTGAGATCTCATCAGGCAAGTTGAGCTAGTCCTCATCTCTATCATCTTAAAAATCAATTAATCTCATTTATTTCAGGCCTTTGCAACTTGAAGAACCACTTTGAATTCTCATTTGGCTTCCATAATATTTTGCATGCAAGTTAAGCCAAAAAGAGGCATTTGCTGCATGCTAAATAAGCAGAAGAAGGGGTGAAAGAGGAGGTCACCATCCAGATTTCAGCACGGAACATGTCATACACAGCTTTTGCTGTACAAAAATCCCAGATAAACCCAAAAATCGGATTATGCAGATTTTTCTCTCACGTCACACTGATACTCTTATGCATTTTAAAGCTTCCGACGTGCTTTTCAGAGAGCAGAGCTTTCATGAGTCCCTCAAGGGAGAGCTAGGAAGGAAAAAAAAAAGTGGATTTATTCCATCATTCGGAAAGCCACCACAGCCACAGCAGGAAGCTGTGGGAGCCTGGCATTCTGCCAGGAGACAAAGCCGAAAAAAAGCTGTTCTGCTGTTTTAAGCAGCCACGTTGAAATTAAGCCTACAATTTCAGTGTGTTGAAAGCTGCTCGTCTAGCTGAGATGCTCTACTCTTAGAGACCTGCTACACACAGGCTCCAAGAGGCAAGGCAAGAGCAGTACGCGTGGGCTCAGGGTGTCTGCCGCCCACCCAAAGACAGAAATCAAGGGAAACAGGCAAGTTTTTCTGAGAACAAAGCTGATCATTAAGAACGGGAAATATGAAGCTGCAGCTAGACTAAGAAACAGCGTCATCTCATTTTGAATGTGTAGAGCCCCTTGTAGGTGCTCGTCACTATTTTCCAGCTGTCAGTCTTGCAGGACTGGAGACAAGCTTCCAGGACCACCTTTTAGACCCCTCTCAGGTCTTACCAGCTGGTTGTTAGTTGGCTGGGGGAGAGCTGAAAAGCCAGGACCCTTCTTCCAAAATGTGACACTCCACAGCTTCACAAACAGGGCGGTAAAGAACCCGGTACCCCTGACTTCGGAACACCAGCTTCATCTTTCCCCAGCCCTCAGTAAAAATGAGCAAGACGGGAACAGGCAGTAAGGTTTGGCTCTTTCCTATTAACAGCTTTGCAGTACTTGCCTGGCAGGACAAAATAATTCAGAGGCACACTAAATTCTGAAAATTCTTAGGAGAAAGTTTTGTGTTTTTTCTGATGTGGCACTGGTCTGTCACCACAGCCAAGGGAAAGAAAGGGTAAGCAAAGCGCTGCAGTTACCCAGGACGACCACATCAGTTGTGGGTTTGGTAACCAAGGGTAGACACAGCTGGGCTGGAGGGGCTGCGCTCAGAGCTGCTCTGCAGCATGGCAAGAAAATGTCCTTGTCCCACTGACCATTCACTTGGAACCCAACCAATCCTATTGCCAGCCTCACAGATCTCAGATAAAAGCCATGTCTTTGTGGGAAGATGCTGACTGGAGCACAGGACCCGACAACAAGTACCTATTTCAATCACTGTGGAAAAGCTGAGCACGTCACTCTTGTGGTCCACCTTCTCCTAGTTCAAAGGCGGGGAAAACTCCCGTGCTGAAAGGGAAGGTCCACGAAGCATTGCAGCAGACCAGTGCATATAGAGCAGCAGCACTTCCCACCAAGCAGGAATTTTGCAGACAAGCTATTGCATGACCCTGAAAGGTATAAACAAGGTTTTCCCCAATTTTGTTTACTTTTGTACATACTTTGAGCTCCTTCTAAGCCTTCAAAGCTGCAGTCGAGTCGTTTGCAGCAGTTCAAAGTGACCTTCCAAGACTGAATACTTCTACTCAGTGCATTTAAGATTCTGATTTATTTACTTCAAGCTGCCTAAAATATGTGGAGTTCAACTTGAAGGTGTTAGACTTGGCTAAAAGCCACGCTGGTCTCTATTGAAGCCAGGAGTGCTATAGAAAGTAAATGTCATCCTATTGTCTCCAGGTTTCTGCTAATCTCTTCTTACCAGAAAAAGAGAAAGTAAGAAAAAAAGACACTGTTTTTGCCAGTTACTTTCATACCATAACACTTGGGCTGCAATAAGGATTAAAACAAGTACTGCCAGTGACAGCTTAGAGCACAGTTACACAACCAAAATAAGGATATCGTCAAATAGAAGCGTCGTGCCTCCGATACTCTCACATGTCTGGTTATTGTTTCTTGCTTCCTGCACTACACCAGAAAGATTTCAAGGTGTCTCCCCGTTTCTCAGTCTATTTTTCGTGAAAGGCTGATATTTTAAGTGGAATTTGGCACTGCTTTCACTCACTTCCTCCTTGTCCCCCTTACCTTTTTCCTTTGATTGTTATTCCAGAAAGAAAGAGGAGGGTAATCCCTGCCTTTTCACTGAGTGTGATCAGTCTTTAAACTCCTTGGCCCTCCCCTCCATTCAGCCCTTGCTCCGCAGAGCTCACCCACACAGAGATTCAAGCAGCAGTCTCTTTGCTTCTGCTTTCTCATCTTCCCACGCTGCAGGCTGCTATTGCATTGAGCTGGCTAACTCCACCTCTCCTCTTCTCACTCGCTTTTCCTCTTTAGATTCACTTCAAGGCCAACTTCCTTTCCTTGCTGCTGGGCTGACACAGCTGGGAGTGTAGGAGAGCAGGGGGAGGGTAGCAGAGCAAGGAGCTTTTATTCAGCTTCCTTAACCAAGCAGCTGCTTTGAAGCCCCAAGGTCCAATTTCAACTGCTGAGGTTGCCAGTAATAAAAAACAGCTAAATACGACACTGCTTTCAAATGGCATTTTTGAGACAGAGGACTCTACCCTTAAAGCTCTTCATCTGAAACATGATCAGAATCTGTAAATACACAAACCATGCCAGCTAAATACACAAACCGTAACAGCTAATAAGTACTTGCCGGGACACATATTCACACGGGGAATTCAAGCTACAGTCCTCAGCCCACAAGATCTCAGCCCGTGTTTCCTTGTTGTAGTCCAAGCCGTGCGCAAGGTGCTCCTGCTCAGACCTGCCAGGCCACACGCAACTCCTCGCCTGCCGATGGTTGGTTCACAGGTCTGCAGCAGGGAGAGAGGTGTGTCAGAGCACCGACAGTTTTGCTCACAACAGACACCCTCCTAAAGGCTAACGTGGCGTGATTTCAGCTCCAACGGTGGCTTACACCACGTTCATCATCACTCCTATGGATATTATTTGATTTATAGTTCATAATCTCAGCACAAAAGTTGTGATCACTGAGTCAGCACTGCAGTAACATCAGTCTTTGGTATTCAGTTTTGGACTCCTCACTCCAAGAAAGATATTGAGGTGCTAGAGTGTGTCCAGAGAAGGGCAACAAAGCTGGTAATGGGTCTAGAGCACAAGTCTTGAGTGGCTGAGGCACCTGGGGTTGTTCAGCCTGGAGAAAAGGAGGCTCAGGGGAGACTTTCTTGCTCTCAACAACTCCCTGAAAGGAGGTTGGGGCAAGTCAAATACTGGAAGAAGCTGCCCAGAAAGGTTGTGGAGTCTCCGCCTGTGGGGATATTCAAACCTGAGCTGGACATAGGTCAGAACATCCTGCTCTAGTGATACTGCTGCAGCAGGAAGTTTGGTCTAGATTATCCCTCTCAACCTAACCAATACTGTCATGCAGCGTGAGGATGTCTGTGACATTAGGCAAAGCCCACACAGTTATCACAAAGGCTCTGAGTTAGGACCAGGGCTGGATTCTAGCTCATACAGAAAACAATTCTGCACCCCATGCCTCCTACATTCACTGAACAGCTGGCAAATCTCACCCAAACCCTCACCCAGTCCTCTCTGTGACTGGAAATGCCAATAACATTGAGTTTATCTTCTCCTCAGAGGACTGGAACGCTGATTATCTACAGCTTTTGATGTGCATTTCTCAGAACTGAGAGACATACACCCTGAAGAGAGCAGATAAGTCAGCCTGCCTTGAGCAGCATCTGGTTCAGCTCTGGACACTTGTGTGGGCAGGAGCAGAGATGATGTTGCACATTAGCCCCACTTGTGAAAAAAAAACCAACATTCTGATTAAATGGCTACCATTCAGAAAACATGCGGGCCATCAAGACACCCTTGTTTGAGGAAGGAACATTTAATCTATCTGAAGGGTCTAGAGAAAAAGCCTTACAAGGAACAGCTGAGAGACCTGGGATTGTCCAGCCTTGAGAAAAGGAGGTTCAGGGGAGACCTTTTTGCTCTCAACTTCCTGAAAGGAGGTTGGAGCCAGCTGGGGGTCAGTCACTTCTCCCAAGGAACAAGCAACAGGACAAGAGGAAACAGCCTCAAGTTGTGTCAGGGGAGGTTTAGGTTGGACCTGAGGAAAAATTTCTTCCTTGAAAGGGTTGTCAAGGCCTGGCCCAGGCTGCCCAGGGCAGTGGTGGAGTCCCCATTCCTGGAGGGGTTTCAAAGTCTTGTTCATATGGTGCTGAGAGACATGGTTTAGTGGTGACCTGGCAGTGCTGGGTTAACAGTTGACCTCAATGATTCCAAAGGTGTCTTCTAACCAAAACAGTTCTATGATTCCATGATTCACAGACCCTTTTTCACTCCTACTTGTTCCCAAGTGTTACCTGTGGCTGGTTCACGGCTCTTCAGTGAAGCACTACTGGATATACAGTGTCACACCAAGTAAGCTCACCACCTAACTTAACTGCAGCTTCCTTAATTCATAATACAGAGCACACCATCTGAGACTTCCAGAGGTTTTGGAACCTTGCCATAGCCAGGCAAGTGAAGTGCTGCATTCTCACACAACTCATTGTACATCTTGAGTCAGTAGAGCTCATGAAGTTCCCTCTTTAAAGCTGAGCAGAGACAGCATGAAAACTATCACCTTTTATTGGGAGTTGAAATTAAAGGTAGTCAACAGTGTAGTCAACTGACTGACAGCTGAGGGGAAAAAAAAAAATCAGGTTTGGTTTGAAATCCCACTTCAAAGCTCCCAAGGAAAAGTTCGAGAATGCAAAAGTTGGACTAATTATATCAGAAAACCAAAAGCTAAATGCAAGTTTAATTATGACAAAATAATTATATTCATTATACAGAAAATATCATCTTCTTTCTTACTGTCAGATGCCTCCCCTCCTAGTGCATGACTAAGCCGAAGGCCTCACCCCACCAACCTGTCATCAAATATGATTCCTCATCACAGCTCTTGCATAAGCATCATAAATCCAAATTATTAATTGCAGCCAGAAAGTAGTCCTGATGTTATCAGGGCCACCACGGGGAAGTGCAGGAAGAGGAATCTGCAGAGAGGGGCTCACGCTAACCAAAAAGTGCAGAGCATGCAAAGAGCAGCATCTGAGTATCTGGAACAACTCACCTGAACCTTCCCGAGCCCCGGCCCAGCGCACTGACCGCAGCTGCTGGTGCTCGGGTACAAGCCTAGACACGGGCCGCGCTTCGCCGCCCCTGCCAAGAGGCAGCCCTTCCCATGCCGAAGCGCTGGCTGCATCACGGCCTCGCGCTCCAGGGCCCTGCCGTGGCACTTTCCCAGGCTGCTTGAGCCAGCGCGAGCAGCTATTCCGACCACGAGCACACAGACCCACGAAGCCCTTCATGGCTGATGGCCTGGGAGCCAACCAGCCAGTTTTGCAGACCCTGCTCTTTCCCATTTGGGCTAAACTCCCCATCTGCACTGAAGCAACTTTTTCTCACAGAGCTGGTTCTGGGGCCAGCTCTCCACATCCTCCTTCCCTCAACGCAAGTCCTGTCACTCCATTGCTCATCTGGGGCCGGGATTTAGCTTTTCTTACGTACCTTTATACAAACACCTCCATTGCTACAAGGCAACCTCTCTTTGGCAGCAGGGATGGACCAGAGGATCTCCCTTCGAACCCCCACCGTTGTGTTAGGCAAGCCATGTGAAAGAATTAAATGCCATCAACCACAATCTCATTCACCTATCAAGAGGCCACAAGTATAGACATCTTTGGGCTCAAAGCTCTTAAATATAAGCTATAAAATCACATCCCTTTCCAGGTAGTGCAGTGATGAGTTGTCTCAGAGCAATACCTGAGGCCATACCTCCAATCCTGGGTTTAGTTTTGGGCCTTCCACTACGAAGAAGGACATTGAGGGGCTGGAGCGTGTCCAGAGAAGGGCAACAAAGCCAAGGAAGGGTCTAGAGCACAGGTCCTATGAGAAGCAGCTGAGGGACCTGGGGCTGTTCAGCCTGGAGAAAAGGAGTCTCAGGGGAGACCTTGTTCTCCACAGCTCCCTGAAAGGAAGTTGGAGCCAGGTAAGGGTCAGTCACTTCTCCCAAGGAACAAGCAACAGGACAAGAGGAAATGGCCTCAAGTTGTGTCAGGGGAGGTTTAGGTTGGACCTGAGGAAAAACTTCTTTCCCAAAACAGTTGTTAAGGCCTGGCCCAGGCTGTCCAGGGCAGCGGTGGAGTCCCCATTCCTAGAAGGATTTCAAAGCTATGTAGATGTGGTGCTGAGGGACATGGTTTAGTGACCTGGCTGTGCTGGGTTAACAGTTGGACTTGATAATCTTGAAGGTTTATGATTTTAACACTAGGCAGAGGCTTACCTTTACATACAGCTTCTACAGGGAGCCCTGGCAATAGAGGGAGTGAAGTGAATATTACAGAAAATTAGTTAAGTGTCAAAGGAATGCCCCCAACAGGGATATATTTATTCAGCAAGGGCCAAGTTAAACCTCTATACAGAGACTCCCATTCAAATTCCTACCGACTGAGCTCAAACACACTAGAGCTAAAGCCGTCCCTTCAGGGGCACAGCAAGGTTTTTTCGCTAGGAAAGGATGGAAATACTCTTTTCTCAGGCTGCAAGCAGTAGCCAGGCTTAAAGCCTTGAAATGTGGTTGAGCCTAGAAATAGGCACATCAGCTCGCTCGCCGTGCTGTTCGTTTCTGCGCAGAGCTTGAAAGATTTATTCTATGCAGTAATGAACAAAACTACGGTCCTTACTTCTTTCCTGGCAGCTTTATTAAAACATCGTGTTGCCTCATTAGGTTGAACTATTTCATTTCAAGATTTGCACCAACCCTAAAATCAGTCACTTTGCTATGTATGACATTTTCCTACAAAGCTTGAGGGAAGTGTTCTCCAATCTCTAAGCATAACTGCAGTTCAGAGCTCACCGCTCATAGCCTCTGAAAAACAAAGGCTTGGCATCCCCAAGAGCCAGCTCTATTTCAGAGTCTGGAGAAGCCACATCGTAAGAGGAGTGATCATGGCCCTGTACTCGGCACTGGTGAGACTGCACCTTGAGTACTGGGTTCAGTCCTGGGCCCCTCACCACAGAAAAAATATTGAGATGCTGGAGTGAGTTCAGAGAAGGGCAACCAAGCCGGGGAGGGGTCTGGAGAAGAAGTCCTATGAGGAGTGGCTGAGGGAACTGGAGTTGTTTAGTTTGGAGAAGAGGAAGCTGACAGGAGACCTTATTGCTCTCTACAACTACCTGAAAGGAGGTCAGTGAGGTTGATGCTGGCCTCTTCTCTCAAGTAAATAACAGGACTAGAGGAAATGGCCTGAAGTTGCACCAGCGGAGGTTTAGATTAGATATTAGGAAGAATTTCTCTACAGAAAGAGTAGTCAGGTGCTGAAACAGGCTACCTAGGGAGGTGGTGGAGTCATCATCCCTGGAGGTGTTAAAAAAAGCGTAGATGAGGCACTTCTGGACATGCTCTAGTGGGACGATGAGATGTGTTTTGCGGTTTGTTGAGGTTTTTTTGTTTGGTTGGGGTTTTTTTTGGGTTGACAGTTGGACACAGTGATCTTAGAGGTCTTCTCCAGCATAACAATTCTCTCATTCTAACAGATTTCTAAAATGATTATCTGACAAACGCAGTGACAGCTTCCCAACCTGGCTCTCCAACTGAGCCCTGTTCCCTTCTCATTCCAGCCCGGCTCTACCACAGGCAGCACTAACAGCGTAACACTACCACAGCCTCTAGACACGCACACCAAATGTCTCAACGTGTCCAGTTTGGACAACACGCACAATTGCCAACACTTAACCTCTAATACCGGCATGGAAAACCAGTGCCAATAGAGGAAGATATAAAATTACTGCAGATTTTCCCATCTTATGTACCACCATAAGTCTCACACCAGCTTCCTCTATCGTTCTCAGGGGACTCTTGAATTCCCCCAGCATTTTAGCACTAACCCAGCCTTCGAACAGACAAAGCATGTCTCACCTGGGACTGAGTCTGGAACTTCAAACTCATCCATTTGTTTACGAGAGAGATTATCTATTACCCCACCATACACATAGGTGCCTCCAAGATGTCCATTTGTACTCACAGCAGTTCAAGTCAAACCAAGTTTTTTGGCCTCGGGAAGATCCTGGAATTCTTTATTAGACTAACTTAAATCCATTTCCTAAGGTGAGAAAAAGGAAAGCTCTAATGGCTCACTCTAGGTACTCAAAAGCCAAGCATTGCCAGCTGAGACTTTGCTCTCCTCTGCATTGAAGGGATCTGCAAAGTAAGAAAGTGATGGCCAGCTCAAAAACAACAGACACCACCGTTAGCAGAACTTGTTAGATTCTTGCACTGCCAATCTTTTGAGCTCCTACGTGACTATTTTACAAGCTGAAACACACAGGAATAGTGACACACAGGCAGCAATAATTCTCAAAAAAAGCCCAGAGGAGTTTAGACTGTGCATGAGGAAATTACTTGTTTTCTTAAGCAGCTTTCAAGGTACATTGCACCTCTTGCAAGGATCTTTCTCCTCGCTGAGTAAAATTCACTGTGGTTCAGAAGCTGAAGTTGCACTTGCATCGCTTGCGTACATCTCTGATCAAGACTTTTCAGAATGTTTTACACATGGCAAGATTTTACTCCTTTTGTAAAACAAGGAAAGAAAGCTTTGCAGTTAAAGTGAAAAGCATAGGTTAAAGGCACATCTGAAATTTTACTGAGCAAAGCAGCTTACAATAAGGAAAGCAATAGCCATAAAAAAAAGTCAGGAATCGACTTACTTAAAGAAACTTTGTTTGCCTGTGGAGTATCTTCCAGAGCAAGAAATGTAAGGAAACTTGCTTGGTCCATCCTCAATGCAGAAAGCCAGCAGAACCTACACAACTGAGGCTGAAGCCCCAGTCACCAACATTTCCAACTTAGAAGCATTGCAAAGATCTAAGCCCAGCGTAGTTACTCAAGTTACTTTCAGAGATGCAAAGTCCACTGTGGTATCTACAGCCAACTCCTTGCCTTCACACCCTAATTAAATAGTTGAGGTAAACTTGCCGCGAGCGTTTTATCATTTCAGCAATGCCATACTCACAATCAGAGAGGGGAGAAAGCTGTAAAATCGTAAGAGAAGGAAGTCACAGCTCCTGGTGCCACAGCCATTTCCCTCAGGTTCAAATGCTGTAGGAGGTGTAGGTGCCTCTCACAGGAGCACATTCCTGACCAAAATAGGCAAAAAGAAACCACTGACTTCAATAAAACAGACTGAACATCTAAAAGGCATTTTGTAATCTTAGAGCACTCAGGCTTACAGTGGGATGTGTACCTGCTTTCCTGTCTTCATGTTCAGGTCTAAGTCACAAGTATTAAAGGGTCTTCTAGCAGAGTCAGTGGATCATCACAAATCCCTGGAACCCTTCGGCTCTCCCAACAGCAACGGGACCCAGTGACCCCAGCATCGGGCCAGAGCCACCCTCCAGGAGCATCCTAGGAGAGCAGGCACATGAAAATCCATCCTCAGACTCCTGTGTAGCACATGAGATAGGTCAGGACACCAGAAAGTCAGGGCAAGGTTCCAGGGCCAAGTAACTTCCTTCTCCTCCTCTCTTCCTACCCCTGTTGCAGGAACCTGCACCATTTCTGCCTCATTTATAACCTTGTGAGGAACAAGCCAGAGCTGGGGCACAGCCTGAGTCTTCTCTGCTGTGTTTACCCAAGTAGCTGCACCTGAAGCACCTTTCCAATCCCACAGAAAGCCATCACGGCCATTATGACTCCAGCAGGGAAGTATCAAGCAATAACGAGAGCGTAATGAGCATAGCACTCACCACATCTATTGTAAGGAGACCCAGGGTAACCTTCAGCTGGTTATTTCATTGGAGCCCGTAGTCCCAAGCTGTAAAATAGTCTGGCAGCAGTGACACAGGAGCTTTCTGAGGACAAAACAGATCAGCGCTTAGCACCCAAATTCCATCATAAAAAAAAAAAAAAAAAAGAAAATTCTGCCTTTCAGATCTAATCTGCTCTTAACAACTTCCTAGCTTAATTTTTTTTATAGCTTTGATTTCAAGAACAGTACAGGAAGAGATATCCTGGGGATTATACTGAGCTATAGTAATAACTTTTATTTACTAAATTCCCAATAAGCAGCCCTATAGCAAGTTCCTTTTTATAGCTTTTCAAATTAAACATGTATGACCTGTCGCTTCTGTAGTCAGCATCAGTGTTATCTCTCTGAGGAGAAACACAACAGAGAACAACAACATTCTTTCTTCCGCAGCCAAATAATTTTTAATCACATTAGCCACAGGACCCCTATTGGTAATCTCTCCTCTGGGCCCTTCCAGTTCTTAGAGCAGAGTCTGATACAGAATTCAATTAACATGACCCCCAAGGATAGCACATTCAATCGCAGTAAGTGAGGAGAAGCACACTTAGAGGAAAAAGAAATTGCAGCCCCAAACTTCCAGCAGAAAGCCCTTGTCCTGGTAGGCAGAATATCGTTCGTCGCATGAAGGAAGGAAAGGCTTCGAGTTTTTGCCTTGTCGACAAAAAACCCCTCTGGTTTTGCCAGGCTTTGTTGTGGCTGTTTTCCCCCTCTTTGGATGACCTGCCATCTTAATCCAGGGGAGCCCAAAGGAGTTCTGAGGGTCAAACCTTCAGAAGGTCTTCAGGGTCTATTGCACTGATTCGGTTTTCACCATCTGTAGAGCCGGCAGTTGAAGAGTATGTAAATCCTATGTGCCACCACTTCTACTGCTCAGCTTGCCACTGCCTAAAACATCCAGTCAGCACAAAACAAGCGCGGATTAAATTCCAACCCTTTTTTGAAGGGCACGTAAACATATTCTCAAAGGAAAAATGCCCTGAGAATAAGGCTTTTCCTAGTCAGAATTTTCCGCTTAGTTAAAACGCTTAGCTCAGCTTCACCGCGCCGTCTTCAAATGGCAAACTGTATCCAAGTTATAAGCACTGTGAGAGTTGGCATCCGCCAAGAGCAGATGACGAAACTCCGTTACAAAGACCTTGAACAAAAACAACCATTAGCTCACTCGTGCAGGGGAGAGTGCCCAAGCAGAGCAGATTAGCATTCGTGGAGACGGATGCCACACAGTAAGAGAAGAAATTAAACTGGCCTTAACCAAGGATTTGGATTGCACGGGCACAATGTCAGAGAAGTGCAGCTGAAGCTGGTGGCTGGTTTCCATTCTCATCTGAAGAAAGACACCGGCAAGTGCTGCCCGCCTTGAGGAACATATTGGCAGCATGGAGCCAGGAGACACGTCCTATTCCAGACCCACGTAGCTGTGCTCTCAGCTTGTCCCGGCCTCCTGCGCACCAGCAGAATCTGACTGACCCAACATTGACATGGCACATTTTACAAGGACTGCAGGAACGTCATTCTTTGGAGCTGACCTTTACCGAAGAATTTGCAGCCTCACTCACTCCCCACACATGTTCAAAACCGCCTCAAACAGAGAACAAATCTGCAGCTCTTAACAGCTTTGCTCTCCGTACCGCACAGCCTTCTCTCCTTGTTTCCACTACAGCAGAAGGCACTCTGCAACTCAGGAGGAGTAAGGCTTTAATAACATACATTTAAAATACATTTTCCACATATCCTGTCACACCAAGCTAAAATATGCGGGCCCTGGGTAAAAACACAGCTTCCCAAACCTTCCTGCTGTCAGCAGCTTGAACGCTGCACAAACACACCGAGGGACAACTGCTGAGTCACAGCAGCAGCGTCTCCCAGCCGCACCAGATTATCCAAGGTTTGAGAAATCTGGATTTCAGAACAGAAACCGCTGCCGTTGTTGCCTGTTAGCAGCAAAACAAAACACAGCATTGAGGAAAAAAACAAAAAAACAAACAGCAAAACAAAAAACAAAGCTAAACTGTTGGCTATGTTGGGTAACTTTTCCAGTCTTCCCAGCTTGTGATAGTGGCAGATGGCCCAGTCTGTAAATTAGCAGCTACCAGATGGGCCCCCTAAGTAGCTTACTGCAGTAAATTGATTTGTTCATGGATTTGGTATTAAAATGTCCTTCACTGTCTGGGTACTGTTTGGCCACAGAGCTGCAAATTCCAGTTGACTGTAAGGAAGGCCAAAACCCCAAGCGTTCACAACAGGCAGCTACTTCTGCAACATGATGATGCCCTTTAAAGGTCCCTTCCAACCCAAACCATCCTATGATTCTATGTGGTGACTACAGAGGCCCACCCCCACTCACCAGTCAGGCAGGCACACAGCTGATACTTGGCTCTGCCAGCAAGAACCGGCAATAGGTAGGCTGTGAGAACAGATGAGAGGACTTAAATCTGGCCACGGATGACAAATACAGAAAACTTTCCAGCGAGTAGCTGAGGAAGGACACCCCGACCTAGAGAGATATTTATTGGGTCAACACAACTCTTTCAGGACAAAGTATTCATCATTGTGGCTGAAAATACCAAAGGGGAAGGAGTCCAGTTGCTCTGGTACTTCAGTGCCATCCCTCTGCCTCTCTCCGCCTTCCTTCTGTGACCTTTCCCTCTCCTCTCACCGTTTTGGCCCCAGCTCTTCTGCTGAAGTTGCTTATTAAAAACATTTGCAGAGTTTTGGCCCTTTTCTATATATTTTGCTGTTGACTTGCTGTGTAGTAAGCACCCTGGGGCAATACCTGCTGCCTTGTTACCTAGGGTGAACTTTGGCTTCTGAAAGGTCGAGACGCCTTTATTTTCTATTACTAACCAGGACTTCTACTCCTGTGTCAGTGTCTCAAAACTGATGGAATGACTGGCAAAAAACATCGATGTGTTACTTTCCTCCATTTCATGACAGAGGCTGATAGCCAACATTTTCTAGCTTCGTTGTTATCCTTCCAGACTTCTGCTTAAGTCAGAGGAAATTGTCTCAGCAGTAGTGAGCCGGAAGATAGAGATTGACATTTATTGAAATTAAATATTCCACATTCCTTCCATTTCTTAATAAAACCACAAGCATTTCCATCTTTCTAGAGCTTCTTTGGCATGTCCTGGCATGATATCCTGTAAGTCTCATACATTTTAGTTTGTGTCAAAGATTGGCAAATTGTGACTTAATCCTCCCAACGGCAGCCTGCAACTGCAAAGGCTATAAAGTCACCAGAGAAGAATGGCAAGCAAAAAGAAATTACTCACACTTCTGTAAGAGACCAGTCACATTGTGGTGTATATTTCTAACATATAGAAAGCTGGCAAAACAAACCAAGCAGCCTTCCTTCTAAAGCATAGATAGTGAAATCATTTGTCAGTCTGAAAGCTCAGATTTCCTCCTGTCATTGCCAACAACAACCAAATGGGCAACGGAGGCTTGTTCCATCTCACTTTCTTATTCCATCTCCCCTTTTCCTCCAGATAACTTTTTTGAGCCAAAGATTGTAACCTATCAGGATGTACAACGACCTTCTCAAGCCAAAGCTGACTGCCAGAGCCTTTAACTCTCGATCGGGATTGGAAAACAAGAAAAATTTCTCCCATTCTTTCAAATGAACTGAAAGTTAGATTCCCTACCATGAGTGTAAGTACATATTACTGTTCTTAATTATTATTAAATTAGCTCAGACATCTTCATATGCCAACCTTGGTCATTAATCCAGCTCTTAGTGATCAAAACCTAATCCTCCAAACACATGGAAAGAGCATCAGTGGCTTGCCATCGGTGTCTAAGATAAAATACATTTTGTCTTAGTACCTTTGAATACATTTAGTACTGAGCCAGGCAGCATCCAAAACCACCCTTGTGCCATAAACCATTACTGCTGAATCTTGTGGGTTTCTACTCTAAGTGAGGCAACAAGGTAATTTCTGAACAAAGTTTTTACAAGGGGAATGTGAGGTTTAAAGAGCTTTGTGTTCCAGTTGATGAGACTGTTAAAATTCATTGAGCCATAACTACTATGCACAAGCTAACACATAATTGTTTTTCTCCAAAAAAGCATATCACAGAATCCCAGCAGGGTAGAGGCTGGAAGGGACCTCTAGAAACCATCTCGTCCAACCTCCCTGCTAAAGCAGGGTCACCCACAGCAGGGTGCCCAGGATCACATTGCCCAGGTGGGTTTGGAATCTCTCCAGAGAAGGAGATTCCACAACCTCTCTGGGCAGCCTGGGCCAGGCTCTGGCACCCTCACAGGAAAGACATGTCTCCTCATGCTCAGATGGAACCTCCTGGGTTCCAGTTTGTGCCCATTGTCCCTTGTCCTGTGGCTGGGCACCACTGACAAGAGTCTGGCTCCACTCTCTTGCCCCTCATCTATTAGCTATTGATCAGCATTGACCAGATCCCCTCTGAGTCTTCTCTTCTCCAGTTTAAACAGCCCCAGGGCTCTCAGCCTTTCCTTTTCACAGAGATGCTCCAGTAAATGCTACACCAATATCCATCCAAGGAAACCCCAGGCTGAGAGCCCTGCTATATCAAGAGGTACAGCAAGTAAATCTTGGTCTCAAGGGAGACCTCTTCTTCAGTTTCATGACTCCTCTTGTCTAGCAGTGGAGAAAAGTTGCAGAAACTGCACCACAGTGAGAAACACACATCGTCACCCAGCTGAGGGAGCTGCAGAAGTGTTGGTGCAATGGGGATTGGGCTTTAGCCCCAGCTAACTTCATGGGCATGGGACAGTGCACATTTTTCTCTGGTCGATAGCAGTCATTTATCATTCCATGTCTTTAGTCCAAGAAATCTTAAGTTTCATGTGTTTAAATCTGACTGCAGCAGGAAGAGCACAGCACTTCACCCAGCGCCTGAACATCTGGCATGTCACACTTTCCCCAGAGAACTAGTTGTTTTCTTTACTATCCCATCAAATGGAGTCCTACCCTGAGAACCAAGACAGATACTCCTACTGGAATGAAAAACAATTTGGCATTTTTCAGGATAAGGTTTATTGTTGTAGCTTCATTTCCTGTTGGTCATTCTTCCTTCTCCAGCTCTCCTCTGCTGAATCTCAGTTTGTCTTCAGTTTTTACCCATGACCTGGCCTGACCCGCCTTCTAACCTCTGTCTCTCAAATTGCCTTATAGTCATGTCCTCCTGTTCAAAAAAACTCAGAACTCTTGGCAGAGAAGCACGTAAATTTGCATTTAACAAATTAAATAGCAGGAACGGAAGTCGGTGTTACAGGAAATCTGCGCTGCTTGGAGCCTTCTCCATTGTCCTCATACGAATGAGTTTCTGCCTGCACTTCTCCTCCAGCTACACATTGCCTTTCTGCTGCCTTCCATACCATTCATGGTTTTTCCATGGAAGCCTAAATTGATTTTTCTACATGTTTCTGTCAATCAAGTGGCTTTTTAGTGTGCTTTTTCCAATCAGCTCCAACTGTACCAAGACGGTACACATCAAAGTGTTGTCTTCTATGTACTTCACCCTCCTGCAGCAGGTACTAAGTATTGGAAAGCAGGACTCAGCTTCTGCTGGCTTTTGTGCATATTCTTTCCCTCAGAGAAACAGCAACATTTTTGCACTGAGCTAACAAAGAAATAATTATATAACATATTTTAGAATCATATATATCAACTTCGAGCTAGTAAGCTGCCAACAGTTACAATAAGCCTAAGTGACTACTCAAGAACCTATTAGATTTCACCAATTTATCAAATTTATGCAGTGAACTAGTTATTCAACTGCCAACAGGCCCTCAATGCCTCCACCGGCCTCATTGCCAGGCAGGTCAAACACATGAACAGCTTCTGGGCTGGTACTGCTCTCGGCCAGCGTAGGCTGCGCAGA
Source organism: Baryphthengus martii (assembly GCA_013396935.1). Taxonomy (NCBI): domain Eukaryota; kingdom Metazoa; phylum Chordata; class Aves; order Coraciiformes; family Momotidae; genus Baryphthengus; species Baryphthengus martii. Next base: position 37,858 of record VWZK01010575.1, read on the forward strand.
CTCAGGCAGTTAATACACTTGTCTGACAAACTGCGCCGCCAGGGCATGTTACCCACGCACACCTAGAAAGCCACACACTTTGCACAGATGGGTAACGAGGTAAAAACAGCCTCAACAGTGGGGCTATGAACTGTAACACTAGGTCACCTCGACCTGAATTGTTTATGGCTCAGCAGCTTCATTGAACTCCATCCACAGAGGCTGGGCTTTAACAAAAAGCCTTCTATGATAGAGCGGCAGTCAGCAGGGCTGGGTGTTCAGCCAGCGCCTGCCTGCAACGCGGATCCTGATAGTATGTTGTAGAATCATAGGATTGTTTCAGTTAGAAAAGACCTATAAGATTATCAAGTCCAACTGTTAACCCAGCACTGCCAGGTCACCACTAAACCATGTTCCTCAGCACCATGTCTGCACAGCTTTGAAACCTCTCCAGGGATAGGGACTCCATCACTGCCCTGGGCAGCCTGGGCCAGGCCTTGACAACTCTTCCGGGGGAGAAAATGTTCCTTGTGTCGAATCTAAACCTCCCCTGGCACAACTTGAGAAGTTGTTTCTTCTTGTCCTATTGCTTGTTCCTTGGGAGAAGAGACCAAACCCCACCTGGCTCCAACCTCCTTTCAGGGGGTTGTTGAGCGAGAAGGTCTCGCCTGAGCCTCCTGGTCTCCAGGCTGAACCACTCCAGGTCCCTCAGCTGCTCCTCACGAGATTTGTGCTCTAGACCCTTTACCAGCTTAGTTGCCTTTGCCTGGACACGCTCCAGCCCCTCAATATTCTTCTTGGAGTGAGGAGCCCAGAACTGAACCCCAGTATTTAAGCTGTGGCCTCACCAGTGTCCAGTCCAGGGGGACGATCCCTGCCCTCGTCCTGTCAGTTTTTGTAGGTTGTCTTANGGGTTGTTGAGCGAGAAGGTCTCGCCTGAGCCTCCTGGTCTCCAGGCTGAACCACTCCAGGTCCCTCAGCTGCTCCTCACGAGATTTGTGCTCTAGACCCTTTACCAGCTTAGTTGCCTTTGCCTGGACACGCTCCAGCCCCTCAATATTCTTCTTGGAGTGAGGAGCCCAGAACTGAACCCCAGTATTTAAGCTGTGGCCTCACCAGTGTCCAGTCCAGGGGGACGATCCCTGCCCTCGTCCTGTCAGTTTTTGTAGGTTGTCTTATACAATTTCAATTGACAGTAAAAGGCTTTTTCTTTTCCCCAGGGCATAAGCTCAAAGTACTTCAAGCTTGGGACAAACACTGTTATTTGCTTAGATTTACTCTCACCCTGCTTGAAGCCACCGATGCTGGCGACGCTGGAAGCTTGCCAGCCACAGCCAAACCACATGCAGTGTCCTCACCTTTGGTGCAGCTTTGTCCTTTGTGGCGTTAGCGTCACTCACACGAGCCCAATTGCTGAAGCTTATGCAGAATTATGCAAAAGTTTATGCAAAATTGTCACATTTCTATATTAAGTATTCATCACCTGGAAGTGACTAGGAGTACTTCGCTATGAGAGTATTTGAAAATAAAGTACAACTACTAAGTTACTTATTCTCCTGTAGAGCCTACAAACTGCTTTGATTTCTCTTATCCTAAAGCTAAAACAAGAGAAATTGTACATCAGGATATTTCCCCTCTATGGAGGGAAAGGACAAAACATGAGCTATGGAGGTTATGATGAATTTTGTAGCGCTCTATGTTAAGCACTCCAGCTAAATAGCTTGACTGGTCACAGTTACACTTCAGCACAGTTTAGCAAATTTTTTTTTTATTTTTTTTTAACAGTGAAGCAATCCAGAATTGAATAAGGCCTGGTCCCACACTGAGCTGATTCCCAGAGCAGAACTATTTAACTTCAGTCTTAGGTCAGGCATGAATTTGGCTCTGTTCAGTGAGAGGGCACTTGGAGCTGACTCTCAGCCTCCAGCTGTAGAAGTTTAAACACTGTCCACCAGTGGTATAAACATACCAGGGAAGAAAAGAGGCATGAGAAAAGGAAGCTGCTGTGGAGAAATAGTGACAAGGACAGGCCCACACAAAGAGGTGGTGGTAATGGATGATCATGTAAGCAGAACAGAGTATGGCGCTGACTTCCTGTATGATCGTGAGAAAACTGCTACGCGTAAGTTTTGGGCCCCTCACTCCAAGGAGGACATTGAAGGACTGCAACATGTCCAGAGAAGGGCAATGAAGCTGGTGAAGGGTCTAGAGCACATGTCTCGTGAGGAGCGGCTGCAGGACCTGGGGTTGTTCAGCCTGGAGAAAAAGAGGCTCACTCTCAACAGCTCCCTGAAGGGAGGTTGGAGCCAGGTGAGGGTCAGTCACTTCTCCCAAGGAACAAGCAACAGGACAAGAGGAAATGGCCTCAAGTTGTGCCAGGGGAGGTTTAGGTTGGACATGAGGAAAAACTTATTTCCCAAAAAGGTTGTCAAGGCCTGGCCCAGTGCCCAGGGCAGGGCTGATCTCCATCCCTGGAAGGGTTTCAAAGCCTTGTAGATGTGGTGCTGAGGGACATGGTTTAGTGGTGACCTGGCAGTGCTGGGTTAACCATTGCACTTAATCATCTTGAAGGTCTTTTCCAACCAAAACAATCCTATGGTTCTAAGATGGCTCAATACATTTTCCCAGCTGCAGATTGTTTTGAGACCTTTGAGTACAGAAGCCTTAATATTTGGCTTTGCATTTCAATGATTTTGACTGACAATTGAGAAACACTTCTTTTAAACTTTTCTCCTATTCACCAAACGGACATTTTCATGTCAGTTTTCCCTTTTGAAAATGAAATTTTCTACAGTGAGTTTCCCTCAGACTACAAATCTGCGACTAAGAGTCAAAAAGTTGAGTTTGAGATTCTTGGAGTCCGAGAGCGGAGCAAGTGCAAACCCTCAGCCATGAACACATGGCAAGTCCTGCTCAGAACGAGAAATGCCTCTACAAAGCAGTTCTGGGGCTTAGTTCTCAGCTGGCTCACAGGAAAGTGTGCCTTTAAGTGAGGATCAGAGAGCGTGAGGCAGGAGGCTAGGTCTTCAAAAACTTCAAGATAACAGTCCTGTGGTTAAATCAATACTTCCAAGCCTGAGGTAGGGGTAGTCACTTCCGACAAGAAAACTATTCAAACAAAGTGCTGCAAGGGACTCAAATGTTAACCCTTGAGGAACTGCACACACAGTTCAGGGCTTCACTTGACATTTAGTCACAAGTTTCCCATTTTCTCAAGGAACCCCGACAGATTAGTCATATAGGGCAAAGCTGCACAGCCAGGATTGCAAAAGAATGCCAAAGGTTTACGCCGCTAAGTCCAAGGAGAGTAAAGTTATTCTAGCAGCTCATGTGTTCCAGGAAAAGTGCTGCCATGGGGGTAAGACATACTGATCTCAACCAGCAACCTCTGCCACAAAGGGTCTTGACTCTGACGAGCCAAGTCTTTGGCTGGAAGCAGCAAGTAGTCTTGAGTTAGTGACTAGTTTTATTGGCACCCACTAAACAGTTTTTATTCACTTACTTTGTTCAATTTAAGTTCTGTGCTTGCTTAGACACAAGCTCAGATTGAAACACCAAATCAGTCTCCTTCTAGAGGAACATACTCTTTCCATACTGTGTTCTTCCAGCCTACAAACAATTAAGATCCAATTTTATTAGGTGGCTGTTACCACCTGAAGTGCACTTTCGGCTTTTGTCAAGCCCAGATCCATTGTCAGTTAAGCAAATAATTCCCTCACTTCCTCCAAATCTTGGGGGAAGGTTCAGGGAGTGCTCTGTTGCAGCAGAGACCATTTTACTCCACAGTACTTAATAACTAAGCAACTTCGGGAGAAAAAAAAGGGACAAATCTCTGACTAAATTTCCAATTCCAACCTTAAAAAAAAACAAAGGGAGCTAAAGGACATAAAAGCCTGGAATAGTAGAGAAGATTTTTTTTTTCCTTTTAATGCATCTGATAAGATACGGACAAGTAAAAGTTCAATACTATTATCTATTTCTGGAGGCACTGGATTATCTGTAGTATCAAACTTACAATATCATCAAGCTAACAAGTTACTTCAGCTCTCAGGCATTTATAATGACATTTTTAATTCAGACTTGGTAATAGTTACAAACCATCAGCTGTTACTACAAGCCTGCTGCTTTGCATTGCCTGATAACCAGGCAGTTGCCTGGAGCCATACAGATAGTCCTCTGTTGACAAGTGACAGCGCAAGAGAGGAACACTTGACATTTGTGCCCTAACTCCTCCTGCTTTGCCCAAATGGCTTTGCATAACTCGTGCATTGCACAACTGAAAGGCTCAGCAGGCTCTGCAAGATTTGACAGGATAGACCTAGGAATCTACTCTATATTTGTGTGTCCAGACAAGGGCAATGAAGCTGGTGAAAGGTCTAGAGCACAAGTCTCGTGATGGAAGGCTGAGGGAGCTGGGGTTGTTCAGCCTGGAGAAAAGGAGGCTCAGGGGAGACCTTCTTGCTCTCGACAGCTCCCTGACAGGAGGCTGGTGCCAGGTGGGGTCAGTCTCTTCTCCCAGGGAAAAAGTGATGGGACAAGAGGAAACAGCTTCAAGTTGTGCCAGGGGAGGTTTAGGTTGGACATGAGGAAAAATGTCTTCCCCACAAGGGTTGTCAAGGCCTAATCCAGGCTGCCTAGGGCAGAGATGGAGTCCCCATCCCTTAAGGGGTTTAAAGGCCATAGACGAGATGTGCTGAGGAACATGGTTTAGTGGTGACCTGGCAGTGCTGGGTTAATGGTTGGGCTCCACGACCTTAAAGGTCTCTTACAACCTAAACCATTCTATGACTCTATGATCTGCTTTCACTTAAAGCTTTAACTTCACTTAGAAAACAAACATATGAATTGTTTGATGTTTCCTGCCCCAGGCTCCTCCAGACACAACTGTGAGTCAGCAAGGGACCACTTTATTGCTTGTCAGAGGAAATAAACATTGCTGCTGTTCTTCACCATTTAGCTGAAGGTTAAACAGGGCAAACAATGACATCTATCTAGAGGTTATGCTGAGATGTGTCTCCTCTGCAGAAGACAGCTAAAGTTTGGATTTATATTTAGTGACATTCTGGTTTTCATTAAAACCTAAATGCGCCTTTTCTTCTGTCAGATTGGGTAAGAAATACTCATGGCTTCTTACAAAGTTGTCATGCTGCTAGATTTAAGCTTTTCTTAATCTTCTCAGTGAATGACTTACACGGAGGAATCACTTGAACTGCTCTGAAAATACAATTTCCTTGAGTGGAAAGCAGCCCAGTTCTATAAAAAGTACCAGTGTGAGGACAAATGTATTTGATAAAGGCTCCTGCTGATGTCAACACGAGACACCAATAAGGTCAAGGGGCAAAAATCTGCATGTGCAACTAGAAATAAGCCAGTTCCATGTAGGATGAGTGTATGAAACTATGAAATCCTTACTGCTCCCGAGTCCTGTTTGCATCAGTTTAGATTTCCACATCAGGCATTGACATGCTTCATTTCAAAGTGATTTACAGCAGCACTGAAAACTGGCCACAGCCTTGTTTCGTTTGTTGCCTCTTCATTATCACGGCTGACATGGCATGTTTTTGGTGGGCTGTCAGACCTTTCCCCGCCATTAAGATACAGAGATGGAGATGTCTGAAACACACATTCATGGAATCACAGAATCCCAGCATGGTACAGGTTGGAAGGGATCTCTGGAGATCACTTTGTCCAACCCTCCCTGCTCCAACAGAGTCACCCAGAGCAGGGTGCCCAGGATCACATTGCCCAGGTGGGTTTGGAATCTCTCCAGAGAAGGAGACTCCACAACCTCTCTGGGCAGCCTGGACTAGGCTCTGGCACCCTCACAGCAAAGAGGCTTTTCCTCCTGTTCAGATGGAACCTCCTGAGTTCCAGTTTGTGCCTGTTGCCCCTTGTTGCTGGGCACCACTGGGGCGTTCACATGGTAGCAAGTTTCTTCTGGTCTTGAAAGAAAGAAGCATCATTAGGAGTAATATCAAGGAGACAAAAGAAAGTTAAGTCTTATTTCTCAGGCTGACCATCAGAGCAATGGCTTAGCAGATCATGTTTTGTCTGGAGCCAAGGACTCACCAGCGCAGGCGTCACATAAAAGGTCTGCCTGTGACAAGGCTAATCAGTGGCAGTCTGTGCTTCCAGCTGACCTTTTAGCTGTCAAAACATCTGCAGCTCCAGCCCTCCCTCTTGGTTCAAACACACATCTCCTATGAGGTCAGGTTGAGAGATTTGGGGTTATTCAGCCTGAAAAAGAGAAGGCTCTGGGTAGACCTTATTGCAGTCTTCGAGTATCTGAAGGGGCCTACAAGAAAGCTGGGGAGGGACTTTTTACAAGGGCTTGTAGTGATAGGAAGAGGGGAAATTTAGATTAAAAATTAGGAAGAATTTCTTCACTCTAAGGGTGGTGAGACACTGGCACAGGTTGCCATGGGAAGTTGTGGATGCTCTATCCCTGGAAAGCGTTCAAGGCCAGGCTGGATAGGACTTTGAGCAACCTGGTCTAGTGGGAGGTGTCCCTGCCCATGGCAGGGAGATTGAAACTTGATGATCTTTAAGATCCTTTCCAACCCAAACCATCTCTTATTTTGAGAGATTTGTTGGCATAAAGCTCAGGCACGGCCGGGCAGGCTTTAGCTGAAGTGCTGTGGTTTTCTGAATCACGGTGCTGCCTCATCAACCAAGAACTCAAGTCAACCTCAGCTTCCCGAAGGGTTGTCTGGAATGCCACTTAGCATATTTAATAAAAGAAAATACAGGCGTAGGGGTCCTGAGCAACAGTTAATAGCACCCAGTGACAGTAAATGAGGAGCATTATAGAGTTTTTGGTAAAGGAGCTCCACTAATGGCCTTAACCACAGCAGACAGAGGCTGCCAGGAGCTGGATTTGAGAGGAGCCTGATACTGCAACTGTCACCGATTCTGCAGTTGCTGAGGTAGCCTAAGCACTGAGTGATAAACTCTATGAATATGGACAGATGAGTCAGTGTTTACAGCTCCCTGTATGAGGGGAAAAAAGGACACAGAGTAAATCACCCTTATTTTGACAGTTCAGGAATGATATAGGCTGGGGGATGATGGGATGAAGAGCTGCCCTGCAGAGAAGGACTTGAGGGTGTTGGTGTATGAAGAGCTGGACAGGAGTTGGCGACGTGCTCTTGCAGCCCAGAAGCCAGCTGCGTTCCAGGCTGCAATCCCAGCAGTGTGGGCAGCAGGTCAAGGCGGCGAATTCTGCCCCTCGGCTCCACTCTGGTGAGACTCCCCCCCTGCAGTGCTGGGTCCAGCTCTGGAGTCCTCAACACTCAGGAGAGACAGGGACCTGTTGGACCAGGGCCAGAGGAGGTCACAGCGATGATTTGAGGGCTGGAACCCCTCTGCTATGAGGACAGGCTGAGAGAGTTGGGGTTATTCAGTCTGGAGAAGAGTAGGCTCCGGTGAGACCTTCTTGCAGCCTTACAGTGAATATAATCGGTGCCCAAAACAAAGCCTCAACTTTCTTGACATGCTGGTACTAATGGGTAGCATTTCACTGAGGCAACGTGTGATGTTAAGGCCTTCCTCTAAGTCAAACCTCACTGAGAAACCTAAACAAAGCCTGCTAATGGCACATACAAGCAGGGTGCTAAAACTAGAATTAAGATGGATGAATCAGGTTTTGCTTAGTCACAGATGCTACCCAGGCTCAGTCCTTCATATTCCTTATTTCTCACTTTCTCTCTGCTGATCCCTGACAGGCGTTTTCAGACTCCGAATAGCTCCAAACAGTGTAAACCGTCGTACCGACTCCGCTGCAGCTGCCGGGTGCATTCCAGCAGGAGCAATGCAGCCAGATCCACCCCATGGGCTCCAGCTCAAAGGGATACGGCTTCTTCAGACACAATTCCCTGCGGAGAGACGCCTGCAAAAACAGCCGAAAGATCCAGGTCGCAGCCCCGTGGCAGCGGCGACAAACAGGGAGGCTCTGCAGGGCCCTAAACCCAATAAAATCCATCTGGGCGTAAGTCCGTATTTATTAGCGCAGCCGGTCGACAATGGTGTTTGAATTCCCTGCCGGCTGGCAGGCGTCTCTCCGATGCATAAGCAGGCTTGCTGCTCCTATTAGAAAACAAATTACCTCACGCATGAATGGCCTTCCTATCAGTTTGCGTTCCAAGCTGTTCTGTTGCGCTGACATATGCACACCCCCTGCTCACCCTGCACCGCAAAAGGCACATTTGCTTCAGAAACCACTCATCAGATAAAGCAGCCGACGGATGAAAAAATAACGTGCGTGACACGAGCGCTGATGGATTTCCTGTTACTCCGCTCCCTTTGCCATAGGAACCCCTGGTTTGCTGCTCGGTGTAAACACAGGGTTACTGAACAAGCTATAGGTTTTCACCACCTCTCTCCTCCTCTTCCATCCCACCCTCACACAGCATGTGTTCCTCTGTCTGTCACGGTTGCACAGCTCTTTCCCCATTAAGATGATTCTATCTAGAGGAATGAATTTTGACCTGAGCAGTACTGGACACTTCAACTAGTAAACAATCATGTCATAGAAGCACCAGCTACTGCAATAAGAATATTATAAATAGAAATATTCCCTGTAAGCGGCTTGTGACTAAGCTCACTTTTGAGCTAATAACTTCCCATGGAGATAAACTCTGCAGGAAAGCTCACAGAGCTATAAATACTCAGAATTCATTAACAGATCTTTTTTGTTGCAAAAATTCTTTTCCGGCTGTGCATCATGACACTGGTGATCCCAACCCATTCTCTTTTCAAAAGCTGCAATTGTTTCATCTCCAGATCCGGCTGCTCTCAGAAATCCACAGGAAGAAAACACTGGGGCAGTTCTGAATATTAAGACCTTATTCTAGTGCCAAAAAAGTAAAAAAATAAAAAAGTAAAATACCACAAGGAACACAGACTATATTATGAGCATGTCTAAAGTTTGATACTCTTCATAAGTTTTAACATTCTGCTAATCTACTACCGATTTTGGAGAAAAAAGTATATATTTTCAGGATCTATGATTTTTTTTTCTGTGAGTACTGAGGCACTGAGAATTGCAGATTTAGGTTCAACTCCTGTTATCTCCTGCCTGCTCAGATACGTTTCCCAGCTCTGCTCTGGTGAGGTGTACGGATGCTGACCTATGGTCATCACTGGAGCGGCAGAGCCTGCACTGAGAGATTTTTGCTTCCATATGGGTACCCAGCACCAGAGCTGCACGTCAACATTTGCCTTTTTAAAAGGCACTTGTGAATCACAGCATTGTTTGCATCAGAATAATCTCCCACTTGAAGGTGTTCTCTTCCATCCACACAGCCATGCTCCCTTGAGCAAAGATTTAGCTTATGCTAGGCCAGCTTAAATCCTTTTCCTTTTCTCACTTGGTGTTCAAAGTCACACCTCCTACTGGAGAGCTACACCTCGCAGTATTTTTTTCTCATCCTTTTCTTTAATTCATTTCACTTACCGAAGCTTGGCATCGAGACCGTGTTGTCGCTTCGGTTGCTGTGCAGGTGTTAGGCGACAGCCTCTGCACACAGATTGTGGTGTAATATTAATGAGCACTTTATCATTCAATTATAAAATCTGCAGCTTCACAGTTGCTTGCCAGCAGGGCAAATTCTGCTCTTGCTTCACCCCGAAGATTAACGCCGGTACAAGGGGAGGGATCTGCAAATCCAACTGCAAGGGAGTCTTATGGCATCCTAGTATTTGGCCTTTCGCTGCACAGTAAAACGTTTTCTCCAGCTGTCTGCTCCAGACAAGACTAGCAGCTGTGGCTTGGCCATTTTCTCAGCTCAAGGAAACAACCTCAACTCTCTCATTCCAGATGCTTTTTCTAGTCAGTTGGGCTTTTTCCAGCCAGTTCCACTTCGTGACTTCTAAATTTTAATTCAGAAATGCCAGTGCATTGATCACTTTGGTTGGATTAGGCAGCACTTTAGTACAGTCTACTAGAATCCAAACACAAGGACAAACTTCCAGACATCAGGCTAATTTTCAGGCACCTTCACTCCTACTAAACAGGACACATGCCGTAACACGAGTCTTAAGACACGAATACTCAGCGCATAAATACCTTAGCCAGTCCCAAGGCTGACAACCAGGAGCACACTGAAAAGCTGCAGAAGAGTAAATCACAGCTCGGAGAGTCAGCATCACGCAGTAAGCTCCTGCTTTCTTGAGCTATTACCCACCAAGGAATGAGCACAATTACTCTTTCAGGTCTGACTCTTCAACCTTATCTAATGGCTTGTGCCTGTAATGTAACAGAGATACAGAGGCTACCAGACCCCTGCTCCCTGTGACACCTCTACCTTTCATACACACGGGTTATTTCAGGATTGCAGGTGTTGAGTACTGCCCACGTCTGCCCATCGCTGCGTGCACGGGCACAACCGGGAACTCACACGGCTGCACTTACCCTGTACTCTCACTTCACTTTGCAGAAGACTCTTCTCCCTTAATTTCGAAGTGCCTTCCTGCTGCTGTCACAGTTTTCTTCCTTGCCCCCAAGGGTGCCGCACACGGCGCGTTGCTCTGCTCCAGGAGCTGTTACAGTCCCACGGCTGCTTCGCTGTTGGCTGGGGCTCCTCTGCGACAGCTTCTTCACCTTGCACACCCTGCCGTGCTTTGTACTTTCCTGCCATTGCCCAGGCTTGGAGCTACTGTGCACGGGGCAGGTACCTTGGCAGCTACATACTTGAAATGGGCCACAGTTTGTTCTCCAGCCTCTAACCTGCCCTGTCGTCTTTGGAAACAACCAGCTTTTCCTCTTCCTGAAAAAAAAATAAAAGGTCTGATGCAAACAATCTGCTATTGGAACAGCTAATTTCCAACACTACTCGCTGCTCTGGGTTGGGTTGAGAAAATGCCTTTAGGCTCATGTGTCTCTTCATAACACCTGCAACTATACAATCAGAGCATCTTTGAATTGTTTACGTTGGAAAAGACCTTTAAGTTCATCAACTCCAAATGTATTTATTTATATTTATACTCATAAATACTATTTATATTTATAAATACTATTCATATTTATACTCAAATGGCCTCAAGTTGTGCCAGGGGAGGTTTAGATTGGATATTAGGAAGAAATTCTTTCCTGAGAGAGTGGTTAGGCACTGGAACAGGCTGCCCAGGGAGGTGGTGGAGTCACCATCCCTGGAGGTGTTTCAGAGACGAGCAGATGTGGCACTTGAGGCCTATGGTCTAGTGGTTAAGGGTGCTGGGATGAAGGTTGGACTAGATGATCCTGGAGGTCCTTTCCAACCATAGTGATTCTATGATTCTATGATTTTATATCCTTTTCTCATCAGCATCCCATTGGTGCTATAACATGCATGATTATCCTCACATCTTTCAGCAAATGCAGCTTAAGTAAATACTGCAAGTTTGGAGGTGCTACCATTTAATTTGGATTATATAATCCCTCCTTACATGAAGTACTGGTTTGTTTGCACTTATTCTACCTGTTGCAATCCAAAAAAACAGTGGGGGACAGTAGAGAGTTGACTGCCTCAGCTTCTAAAGATTTTTTTTTTTCCCTTATAATCTGATCTAGTGCAGTTCTGGCTACTTGCAAGACCACCTGCAGCATCAGGTCATTGTTAGAAGCATGTCAAAATATACACCTAAGCAACATCCCGCTCTTGGCTTTGGGTAAAGCTCCTGGTTAAATTCCCACTCACTGCTTTGGACTTGTGAGAGAGGTGAGTTAGTCCAGCTGACTCAAACTTTACTTACACCATCCCACTTTGTTCTCTTATTCTTTTTGGCCCTTGGCTGAAGTTATGAAAGTGTCATTGCTTGAATAGTGGTTTTACTAAAAATGACTACCACTTCCAACAGCTCTTCAGCTCCGCGACAGTGCCTAACGCCAGCTGTTGGCAACCTTTCCGTGTTAAATTCAATTTGTCCGTGCCTTTCAGACACTCAAGATTTCACTTCTCACATCATGCTTGGCACAAAGAGTAAGAGGACTTTACAGACGATTCTCATCGAAGGTTTAAGTCCAGCAAAAGCCCCAGTTCTATCCGTCTCTAATCAGGTTTTTAAAAACTTTCAGGTGTAAGAAGTAGCTCTTTGAATTACCTTTTTTTACAGGATGAAGTTAATGAAAGTCCAAAATGTTCCCACTCATTTCATTACAGGAGACTACATTTACATTCCATTTAGCTGAATCATAACTAAGCCTTACGCCTGCACTGGGCATGCAGCCTACACCATTTAAACCTGTGTTAGTAAAAGGTGAAAAAACCTTTGCCAGACAGGTTTCCTCATTCATTTCCTCATTCATTTCTCATCATCTCTTCTCCAGGTGTCCAGTTTTTACTATGGCATGCTCAAGGTAAAGGCTAAATCTCACAAAGACTCAGGTTAATGCAGTCAAACATGGCATTATTATTATTGTTATTATTATGGGAAAATAAGCATCTTTAGCCACTACAGTTTTTCAACCAAGTACAGAAACACTTTGCAAAAATGGTCTTCTAACTCTGAATGCCTTGATAAATTTAATTCTCCTTCAGTGGCAATCACTCCAACAGGGCAATGATTACTTAGCTGCAGTTTTCCTATCAAATTTGAGTACCTGAAGTGCTTCGGTGTGATTCACAGCTTTGCACACAGTATCTCGGATCCAACATTAAAGCTGTCTCCAAATCCTAGGCAGCAAAAGGCCCTCAAATATCCCAGACAAGTAGTTGCCTGATAGCACAAGTAAAATCAAGGAGCTTAATGTTATTTATTACCAGCCTCTGACTAAAATCCTTCAATGCCTAAGGTGCTAGCTTTAGGAGATGAAGGTTTCAGTAAGAGGTAAGAATGAATTTTATCTGCACAGTTTGCTGCACAAAACAGCTACTGTACCAAAACTGCTGGCTTAAACAACTGCTACAGAACCAAGACAGAAGTGAACTCAGCAGGAAGTCTCAAACAATGTCCTTTACCAGCTAGGAATTGGAGGATACACGAAAAAAGGAATGTATGGCAATTCCACCCAAAGCAGACCTTTGGGCAGGTTATCTGCTGCTGGCTGAGTAAGCATTTCCAGAGCTCCATCCATGTCAATTCAGTGTCATAATCCTCATCTTAACAAAACCCCCGCTCTATGATCTCCTTTACCTGCAGACTCCTCACAGCCTAGAAAAAGTCTTGTATAGGGCACCCTCTGGCTTGTGTAAGTACTCACAGATAGCAGCCAATTGGGTCGTGAAATGAACAGGTAGTAATTGAGATGAGCCAGTTTTGAGATGCTCCAGTTCCAGTACAGTCTAAGAGAAATCTTTAATGAGATCTCTGGAGATTTTACTCATGCTGTTGCATCACAGAAATAGTGATTCCAATTTGTGCAGCTTGAGCATCCCTTAACTTACTTTGGAAAATGACAACTCTTGAAAGCATGTATCAAGGAAGGATTCCAATCTTTCCCATTTCTAAGCTCAGTCATGCAAAGTCTGAAGCATATATATGGAGAAATCTGTCAGGAAATAGGCTGGATTTGTAGGGACTCTCGAGAATCTATTTACGGTTTAGAAACAGGTGCCGGTCGCACATGACATTGCACCCAACACTTGAATCACAACAGGTCAAGCTTCCCTTTTTCCTTACAAGTTTAGCAATGCCCCTAAGGAAACAGAAGCCATGACCTACACCAAAGGCAGGCACCTCTGTGTCACATCAAATCAGAAAATGAAGCAACCCAGAGTTTATGGCTCCTAAAAGTATCCTCTGTCTTCCCAAGTTAACAAGCATTGCACTAAACAGCTGGAAGAGTCAGCTGTCAGCTGTGGTTTAAAACTGAGCAAGAATTTCATCTTCTACAGCAGCTTTTGCTCTTTACTGCTAATTATCTGCCTTTTGTTTCTTTTTTTTTTCCCCAGTAGCATTAAGTTTTCCAATAGCATCTTCCCCCTCAGCTGTGCAACAAAGCTTTCTGCATCCAGGCCTGGAAAGCCCTTTCAGGCAGGGCTTGCTTTCTGGACCACTCATTATTTACAAGCTGCCGATGCCTCGTGGAGAGGTTACTAAAGGCCATCTGCCTAAAGAATTCTTGTTTATATTCCTCTTGCTTTATCCTTAGGAAAAACAGTTGCATAAAGGCAGAGGTATTTAAAGCTTGACCCATCCTCCCTCGTCCTGCTGGAAGCTATAATCTGTCTGTGCTATCTCAACTGATATTTGTGTAGCTGATTATATCGTCCAAACAAGGGATTAGGACTCTGGTTTGGGGAGCGATCAGCACGAACAGAGGACGTCTGAAGGGACAAGGTTTTTTTTGTTCCAAGTAAGATTCCTCGAACAAAAGGGAGGGAGAGAGAAGAAATACATCTTGCACAAAGGACAATTGTTTCCCAATGGAACATTTCGTGTTTTCCCATTGAGCATGAGCTGCTCTGGCTGTTATGGAATATTTTATGAACAGGTCGGTTAATGCGATGTCCAGCTCCAGCACTGCCTGCTTCAGGAAAACAAAGGCAGCATAAGCTATCCTTTTGTCTTTTGTTTTTTTCTTTCACACACAGAGGATGAATCAGAATATTCTCTTTTATTTTTTATGGATATTGGATGAATATTCCCACGTCTCTTGCATAGAAGACAATTCTTCATATTAACTGCTCAATTTCTTCATGCAAATAAAGGGTGGGATGTGCCAGACTTGGCTTCCTGGGCATTGATCCAAGGAATATATTTCAGTCCATGACATAACCTTTGTCACACAACTTGAATGTCTTGAGAAGACCAGACAGAATCAGGGAAACAACTGCACAATATGTCTCACAGGATAATTAAGATGCAAGATAAACAAGCTCTGGACATTTTACCTGAGGGTCTGGCCAGCTGAAGAGAGCTATCGTCATCCATGGCATGTTCCAAAGCATTCAGGACGAGCAAGGACAAGCTGTGCGATTCAGATAGTCAAGAACACCGAGTTACTTTGGGGCTGCACAATCCGAGCGTGTCATCTACCTCCGCAGCTCCTCGCAGCGCGCCAGGCCTCGGAGGACAAGTAGGTAGGATCCTACATCTCTGCCCCAGGACCAGCTCTCACTCCCTGCAAAGTAAGAAGGATAGAGAACATGCTAGGCTTTTATAAAATAATACGTGACATTTATTGCATTTTATAATGCAAGAGGTAGAAGGCACAACGTGAAACAAGCAACTTCAATGAAAATGGAAGGTGGCAGCTCCAAAATGTTGTGGGTAACAAGTTTATAGATGTTCAAAAAAGACAATGGACAAATTCACAGAAGATAATAAAAACATGAAAGATTAATAAATACAGACCTGCACATCTGATTTGGGAAGCTTCATCTGCCACAGATAATGGGAGGTTAGGAATATGACAATCAGAGGTTAATTTAGGGCTGAAGGGACCTTTGGAGGCCACCTGGTCCAAGGACCCTCACTCCTTGCCCAAAACCAGGCTACCTGCAAAATTAGATCAACTTTATCTATTTGAATTCTGAATAGGTCCAAGGATGGAAATTTCATAGCCTCTCTCAGAAACCTGTCTGAGGCTTTGACCACTCTCTTTATGAAGAACTCGTATCTTTTTCCTGTCCTTATACTCTTCTTTATATTGTCCAGGTGGCCAATGTCCTACTGAGCTGTACGACTCTTTGATTTAACCAAGGTTCTTACTACACCCTTTCAGTGAGGCACCTCTGTTTCCTCCCAGGAAGGAGATAATACAGACTGTAGCTAATTCAGATTTGACTTAACAAATACTGCCAGAAGTTTTCATGTTGGAGGCCTTTAATGCCCTGTGTACATCCGCAAAGTATTCTGAATACTTGCTGTAGGAACCAGTGAAATGAGTCTTTCGACTCTTTAAATCTGTTCAGTAAGACGGTGGTTCGCGTTAGCCTGACAAGCTCAAGTGGGATTGTTATAAAAACACTTCTCGCAATTTTAACATTTCACGATAGTTGATACCATAAGTATTAGAGAATAAAAGCTGTTTCAGATGTGATGATTTTTCAGCTTGAATGTTAATTAGTCCTATTACAGACATTGTAGCTCCAAGCGAAGAGCAGAGTCTTTCTTCACCAGAAGTTCAGCGCAAACTCACAATTTCTCTCTAGAGTCAGCTGCTGGAATTGCTACTGCATTGCTTGGGGCATTATCACCACCTCCAAAGTATCAGCTTGGGCTACAAAAGCTATTTTTCATGACTTTTCAGTCTACAACTCTAGGTCAGAGGGGAGAGTACCCAAGAGGCCATTTCTCAGCCCTGCAAATGGACTGAGTCGGGTCTGTTTAAGGGCCTGTTCTGATTCTAAGAGGGACCGACACCATTTCAGGTTTAACCTTGCTGAAACTAAAGTACTTTTGGTACATGGTGTAGCTGCTAAAAGGGATTATGCCTCAGTTCTGTTGAGAACTTAGACTGGTCCATTACCTGTGACACTGTGCTAGCAACTAGGTCTGTCCTGTGCACAACCCGATGGGTTCACAGCCTGTCACGTTAATCTCTTGTATGAATTTCTAGTGGGATGTTGCTAGACACCAATACCCAGTGCACAACGTTCCAGGTAGAAGGATGAAACATGAAAGTCATACAATCATAGAACCGTTTTGGTTGCAAAAGACCTTTCAACCATCAAGTCGAACTGTTAACCCAGCACTGCCAGGTCACCACTGAACCATGGCCCTCAGGACGACTTTGAAAACCCTCCAGGGATGGGAACTCTACCACTGCCCTGGGCAGCCTGGGCCAGGCCTTGACAGCTCTTTTGGGGAAGAAACTGTTCCTCATGTCCAACCTAAACCTCCCCTGGCACAACCTGAGATCATTTCCTCTTGTCCTGTTGCTTGCTCCTTGGGAGAAGAGACTGACCCCCACCTGGCTACCACCTCCAAGCTATTGCCCAAATCCATTGTGTTAGTCACAGCTAATACCTAAATTTCAGTAAAATGAGGCTCACTCTTGCTTAATCTGCTCTCGGATTTGTTTCTGGTTTTCAATCCCTCAGTAGCACACTGATCTCAAAGAAGCTGCAGATTTTTTTGTTGCCTTCAGCTAAGTAAGTACACACTTCATGAGCTGTGCGACCTCGGAGCTGAGTTGGCAGTGTTTCTGCTTCTGACAAGCCACTTGCAATATTGAGCTTTCTGTGCTAATGCAACAGGCATCCACCTCAACTTGAGGGAGAGCTGCTTCTCATCCTGACAGTGTCTGCAGAGCCAGGCGTGGGCCACAGACCTTGGTTCTGTTCACACAAGCCACTATTTAGATTCATTTTTCAGAGCGACAGAGAATTTGTCTCCCAACCGTGATTAAAAGGCCAAGGGCAGTAGCCAGGCTGTTCCAGACCCAAATAACTAGTAGGTTTAAGCCGTACTATTAGAAAACTAAGCCATTTGCACTGGAGGTTGAAGACGTTGCAGCTGTGGAGACAAGCATCCAGAAGCGTGTACCTGCCTGGAGATTTGAGATTCTGCCTTGCGCAGAGCACCCAGTATCAGCATAATCCACCTACACACAGCTAAGGCACTGAGCTCTCCACTGGAAGTATCAGCTCTCCACCACCAAAGTATTAACTCTGTGCCTGAAAAGCTGACCAAAGGAATTACTGCCACGTTTCCTCTCTTTTAAACTTTCCTATGTTCTTGATTTCATAGGATTTGTCAAATAAGCTTGTGTCATGCTTCAGCCTCACAATCGCCACAGAATAATTCATTGTCAGCCAGATCCAACCTTCCAGATAAAGTTAATCTCAAGGAAATATAAAGGCTTTTTTAGCAAACACTTTCTGTTAAAGGGTCCTGGCTCTAATCAAGGCTCCAATCAGTTCTCCTTGCCTTTTAAGAACCAATTAATTTTATCTTAGACCAAATGCTTTCTTCATCTTTGAGCTCAAACAACCATACAACAGAGAGGAAATAGTGGAGCAGAGGGCAGTGTTAGTACTTTGGGAAGATAATTTGGATACCACAGTTGATAACATCATGGAAAAATACCGTAATAGGCTCAGCCAAACACAGTACAAGGAGTGAAACGAAAGGCATCCACCCGTTTCTACTAGAGGCACTAGATTGCCCACATGGCTACTGGGCCATGACTTCCAAACATGTTTGATGAAGCCAGGTTTGTAGAGAAGGGCAACGCCTTACCACTCGATCTAATAATTTGGAGAAGAGGCATGGAAAATGTTTCCCTGCCAAAGGAGGAGAGAAGACTGCAGAGAGCACAAAGAGGCAGGTTGGCAAAGCACAGCGAGAAACTTGCTTGGCCTTGTGCTGCACCATATGCTCAGCTTCCTGGCATCACAAAAAAATCAGCTGCTCCTTTTTAGTCAGTCGTGTTCCCTCAGGCCACATTTCAGAAGTCACTACAGGCACCTTTCCTGCAGGAAAAGAGACGGCCTCATGTAATTGCAGATACCAGGCTTTGAACAGCAGCCTAGCATTATGCAACTTTATTAGAAATCCCACAGGCTGGCTACAATAAATCAAGCACTTAAGTTATCACAAGATTCAATTTGGCAATTACACCAGATGCAGCTGAAAAGATTGGAGCAGATATGCTTGTGCTTTTCCACTCCAAATGCCACACTTATTCAGGAATACAGAGGAAGTCTTTAGTGAGCGAGTGCTCAGGACTGAAAAAGATTTTCTGCTCCCAGGGTGAACCTGCTCTGGCTCCACAGACCTGAAATTGTAATATGAAGTTCAAGTAGAGGGTTTACCACGTCCCTGGGCAGCAGGGGAAACTGGGGCAAAGACAGCGTATCTTCTTGGAAATAATTTCTCAGACAAAGCATGAGCGGTAGATTGGAAGACAGACAAATTATCTGGCTGAAGCAGCTTTGAGTGGGAATCCCCTCCTGGAGCTTAGAGAAGGGAAGGTAATCCATTCTTACCAGTTACCAAGCGGCGAGGCCGGCCTGCTGTTATTCCCACGGCATTTTGAATCTTTTTTACTGTATAGGCAAAAACCCCTCATCTGTCCTAAACGCCAGCGGCATACAGCAAATGTTGGCGACGACCTAGGGTTTATCATGGGAAGCACTCTTCCATTACTTGGTGAAAAGTCATTAAGTTCTATTTCCTGTAACATGAGCAAAAAAGGGCTTTTGTTAGGAGAGCTGATTGAAGCTGTTTCCTGGGAAAGAGAGGACATGACAAGTCTGCGTTTCAAGTGGTTACGATATGATATAAAAATAAATGTCCTATGCACAACTGCCAGAAATTCATTATTAATGATCTATGTTTTATAGAATTGTAGATTCATAGAATCATTTTGTTTGGAACAGACCTTTAAGATCAGCAAGTCCAACCGTTAACCCAGCACTGCCAGGTCACCACTAAACCATGTCCCTCAGCACCACATCTACACGGCTTTGAAACCTCTCCAGGGATGGGGACTCCACCGCTGCCCTGGGCAGCCTGGGCCAGGCCTTGACAACCCTTTTGGGGAAGGGATTGTTCCTCATGTCCAGCCTAAAGCTCCCCTGGGGCAACTTGAGGTGGTTTCCTGTTGGCCCATCAACACAGATATTTAGTTGTGGTTTTCTGCAGGTACATCTACAAGGGTAGTTATTCAACATTTTCAAGATCTGTATGGTATTAGCAGAGGTGCTAACACAACCAAAACGGCAGTTTCTTACAACTTTTGTCCAAAGAATTTAACTAGTTGAAGACTTCCTGATATGATCCATTCCAAGCCTGAACATCTGAACCACTATTCCTAAGTCTGTGTCTGATGGACCGAGGCTTTCTTGTTCTTACTTGATATTTACTGCAGACAAACATACACCTATTTGAGAAACAGGCACTTTTTAAGACTAAACTTTCAGAAGCAGGATCTTTCCAGAGAGCAGACAATTGGAAAATAGATTGTTTATACTGATTTATAACTTAGCAGAAACGTAACAACACATGTCTTATCAGAATGAGCAGTCCTTCCAGAAAAAGAAATAATTTGCTACCAAGCTGGCTTTGACATTTCACTCGTGCACATGAACCAGCAATACATTTAATAAAAGAGTTACAAAAAGCTATGGCTTCCTTGCAGTCAAGTGAAGGCTTTACTCGTTAAGGAAATGGAACACTCAGACTGAAGCTGATCTGCAAATAACTAGACCTCCAAATACATTTCAATCAAGGTTAAAAGTTAAAGCCTCTTTGTTTTTTTGGTTGTTTATTTTTTGTTTGTTTGGTTGGGTTTTTTTCATTGTAAATCCATCAATTCCATTACATCTGTCCTCAGATTTAGCTGTTTATTTACCTTCATTACTCTAAAGCCAAATAGGGATCAAACTTCTGGAGTACATTAGAGTGGTGCAACAGATCTTTCAGATACTGCCATAAAAAGTTTGCAGTGCACAGAGCCAGAGCAGGACAGAAGGAAAGAGAGAAGTGTCCTGATAGTGTCATGGCCAGGACTGAGTCCCAGCCTGATGTGAGGTGACCTCACCGTGCCTTCAGAGACCATTTTGATCCAGGGCGTGGACAGGCCTCACGTGTTCTTTATATTAAATCATGTCGGGTTCATGAAGAAGAGGGTGGTCAGAAGATCACGCAATGTTCTCCTCCCCCTCTACCCTGCTCTAGTGAGGTCACCTCTGGAGTACTGTGTCCATTTCTGGGCTCCCCAGTTCAAGAGAGACAAGGAACTACTGTAGAGAGTTCAGCAGAGGCTCCGAAGATGCTGAGGGGACTGGAGCATCTCTGTGCCAAGAAAAGGCTGAGAGTCCTGGGGCTGTTTAGCCTGGAGAAGAGAAGACTGAGAGAGGATCTTATCAAATCTCATTGATATCTAAAGGGCAGGGGTCAAAATGACGAGGCTAGACTCTTCAGTGGTGCCCAGTGACAGGACAAGGGGCAATGGACACAGACTGAAGCCCAGGAGGTTCCATCTGAACACAAATAGAAACCTCTTTGTTGTGAGGGTGCCAGCGCCTGAAGCAGGCTGCCCAGAGAGGTTGTGAAGTCTCCTCTGGAGAGATTCCAAACCTGCCTGAACAATGTAATCCTGGGCACTGTGCTCTGCATGACCCTGTTGGAGCAGGGTAAGTTGAATGAGATGATCTCCAGAAGTCCCTTCCAACCCCTATCAGTCTGCGATTCTGTGATACTTTCTCCCTTATCTACTTCTCCTGCTTGTTGCTCCCTTAGTATTAATGTATATAATCCTTGCACCTTTCAGACTCACACTTGGGCCTTCTTGAAGTCCCAAGTTTTACTCTTCTGCCTGCAGGCAGCCTGCTGCATCCTGACATCACTTCAGTGCTCTGGTAGCTCTGAAGATCAAGGAAATAGGGGTGGCAAAGCTTATGTCCTGCTTCCCAAAACATGCTCTGCAAAGTCATCAGCATCTTCACCTTGGAGGGCAACTGCCACCTCAGCCACCATTTCATTATTTTGCTTGGTGCTGTGATACGTGTGTGTATGATTGTATCACAGCAGGAGCATAAGGCGAGCTGGAAAAGTCAGTGGTGTCATGAGGAGTGAACAGCAACATCCCACGAGCTCACAGGATCATCTCCCACCCAGAAGGCAGAAGGAAGGAGTGGGCAGGGGAATTTCTTTGCGATGATGGATGACACTGAACAAGTCCCTGTTTTGGGTTTGTTGTCCTTCCAAGCCCATAAACTGAGGCTGCAACTCCTGCAGCTTCCTGGGGCCACAAAGCCGGGATTCATGAGCCATAAGAAAAGAGCAGTATTTATGATAATAACTACATGAAATAAAAGTATGGCACCTGAATAGATCTGCCTTTTAAGCACCAATCAGTAACATCAAAGCAAAGCGATGTTTCCAGTATGCCAGTATTTCCATATGGAGCTGGACAGTATACTCGTTTTAATTGAGTCTCGGGAGAAAAGCTGGTAAGCTGAAGAGCATCATTGCTATTTGGCTTCTAAAATCATCACCCAGCAGGCTGTTCCTCCATGTAAAAGCATTATGCTTAGCCATATCTAAAGTCATAAAATCCTTAATGGATTCAGCACAAAATGCAGCGTGCCTTTGGAGAGAATTCCCTTTGCAGTCTCATCTGTGTGCTTTGGTTATGCTTAAATTTCAGTTTCAATAACACATTTATATTCTTTTGCTCTATGTATTTGAATTTAGCTGTGAAATACCATGGCCAGAACTTTGTAAAGCTCATTGACTTCAAACAGTAAAGAAACCATAGTATATTGAAAGTAAATTAGTGTTGCTTTTCCGTAACCTATGCCAGCTTTGGAGGAGAGGGGGAACTGTCTGTAATAGTTCAGTCCACTATTTACGGAGCTCAGAGAAGACATCACCGGTACAACACACCTACTCTTTAATGTATTATAGAATGATAGAATCATTTCGTTTGAAAGAGATCTTTAAGATCATCAAGTCCAACCGTTAACCCAGCACCGCCAGGTCACCACTAAACCATGTCC
Organism: Baryphthengus martii; assembly: GCA_013396935.1. NCBI lineage: Eukaryota > Metazoa > Chordata > Aves > Coraciiformes > Momotidae > Baryphthengus > Baryphthengus martii. Next base: position 60,210 of record VWZK01010575.1, read on the forward strand.
CTCAGCACCACATCTGCACAGCTTTGAAAGCCCTCCCAGGGATGGGGATTCCACCACTGCCCTGGGCAGCCTGGGTCAGGCCTTGACAACCCTTGTGGGGAAGAACTTGTTCCTCATGTCCAACCTAAACTTTCCCTCGTGCAACTCGAGGTCATTTCTTCTTGTCCTATCACTTGTTCTTTGGAAGAAGAGATCAACTCCCAACTGACTCCAACCTCCTTTCAGGGAGTTGTTGAGACCAAGGTCTCTCCTGAGAGACTTATTTATAGAAACCTTCTGTTGCCACCACAACTACCACTATGAGAATATTCCTTTCATGTACTCACAGCTCTTAACACCGACAGTTTGTCTCAGCCTGACCTGAAAACCAGCGCAAGAAGCTGAATATTAAGGGGAGTTGGTGTGAGAGAGAAAAAGAAAACAAGGGCTGCCTCGACTTACAGAATTAATTGCGCTTTGGCACAAGGACATTTCCCTTCCTCTCATCATCTATAAACTCATCAGTCAGGGTGGGATAATGCAAATTTGGAAGAAGAGCTCTCCAAATGTGAGGGTCACGTAACAAACATATGCCTGAAGAGATAAAAATATTAAGTGACTTATCTCTGCCTTATGCCTCTGATACAAGGCCTAAAGCTTAGCTATTGCCACAGTGCTCAGAGCAGAATTATGACACTGCATTTTAAAAATGAGATGCAGCCACGAGAAACAAGACAGCAAAAGACCCAGGGAAATACGATGCATTTGACTTCACACATTTGAACCATCATTAACAAAATTATGTTGTAGTTTTCATCATTTATCAAAGATAAGAATCTTACTATTTTTTTTTTTTATTTCCCACATACTCTAGCTTTTCAGTCATTTAATTTCTCAGAAAGCAGCTTACATCTTGTCTGATGATGTAACAAGTCTGTGGCGGTTGTATTTGCCAGGATAGTATATGGGCAAGCTCCTCATCTGCCTGTGGAAATGAAAGCCCCGCTGAGAATAGAGGTTAAATCCTCATGACAACCATATGGTTGTGGGAAATGAATTAGAAGTATCTGAAGAGAAGTGAAGAGATTTCACAGGCAGAGTTGTCAGCTGTGACGGTCCCATTCAGAGAGAAGTCACTGATTCCGAGACAATTAAGAAGACAATACTCCGGAAAACAGTTGGAAAAGATAGAATTCTGTGCTCCGATTGCTAAGCCCACCAAAACTGCATCCATTTCGATCAAAGTATGTCTTTACACTGCAATCAAAAGCATCTGAGTGAAGCTGTGACTAAAGAACTGATTGCCACGAATCGCTCTTTTGCCGCACAGTCAGACCGAAGCTGGCAGCGAAGTTTGTCAGAAATGGCTATTGCCAAAGTCCAGAAGAAAAAGGCAATTGCAGCTGGACAGACTGGCCCACCAATGTGGACAACAGCTGTGCTCTCGAAGCACAGTCATAACATAACGCCCTTAGTAATTTTACTTGCTAATCCATCTTAAAAAGGGAAGGAAACCAGTCATGTGATTATGAGCCAGGCCTGTCGGCCAGATTCCATCTCCGGTGATTGCCACCCCAGCATTCCCATACAGTAGATTAGACTCCCTGCTCTAATTTTTCAAGCATCTTTACAGAAGATAAAGCTGTTTCCCAACTCCTGAGTATAAGCATTACTTTACTTAACGAGGAAATTCCTGGTTCTCGTTGAAGCCAGGGCAGACTTCTCCTTGGGATAGCCTCTGTTTATTGATTGCTTAGAATTGAACTTCTGGGGTCCCCTCTGCCAAGGAAGTCTCACACAGAGCTGCAATACGAGTCAGCTCTGCCAGCTCAGAGCTGTTACGAACAGTTCAGGGAACACAAGGACAGCCGAAGCTCAGGCTAAAATGCAAACGAAGCACCCGAAAGAGAAGGGAAGGAAGCAACAGGGGCAGGGGCCGAAGGAACGTATGGCTGAACGTGAAGTACCGGAGATGCAATCGCTCACTAGTGAAGTCAGCTGGCATCTTGCATAAACGATACGTAGAGCTGATGTAAGGAAATGGATAGAAAAGTTAAATGGAAACATGTATGGACTAGACCACGCTGGAGCGCTAATGAGTGTTGGCTGCAGAAAAGATCCCGTGACAAGCTTTTCAGCTCACCACGGTGTTTCATTCGGGTCACGATACCATCTTCCTATGCTTGTACTGTACTACGCTAATAAATAAAGTGGGATTCAGGAGTCCTTTCTCTGCACTGAAGTACCAGTTTTCCTTTTGTGAAAAGATAGCGGAGCGGTTTTTCTCAAACAGTGAAAACAGATTTTGAGTACAGCATAAAAGCTGATCAGTAAATTATTTCCAGCACCCAGTATCCAGATCTGTCTTTCAATGTGATGCTTCAACAAACCATAACTGGTGCTCCCTCTCACAACAAATCTGGGTGCTGACATTATTTATGCTCCTAAATGTGGAAAAGTTGGTGCTTTCCTGCTTCTCTACATCAATGAGCTACCCAAGGGGAAATCTTCTGGTGCCAGTTAGATCTCTAAATGTTTAAGATGCAATAACGCAGCACGTCTAAGTTTTCCTGATGAATTCTGCAAAGGGCACAAGCACAGAATAGTTTGCTGCTTCTGCAGTAGGCTATGAAGCAGTTCCATAGAATCACAGAATCACAGAATCATAGAATGCATTGGGTTGGAAAGGACCTTTAAAGGTCATCTAGTCCAACCCCCTTGCAGTGAGCAGGGTCATCTGCAATTAGAGTAGGTTACTCAGAGTTCCCGCAAGCCTGATCTTGAACATCTCCAGCGATGGGGCCTCCACCATCTCCCTCGGCAACCTGTTCCAGTTCCTCCAACTTGTTCCATCCTCATAGTAAAGAAACTCTTCCTACTGTCCAATCTAAACATACCCTTCTCTAGTTTCAGCTGTTAACATCCCAAGACCGGGCAAAAAACCACTGACAGCACATTTAAATTTTGCTCCTGGACTCTGTGAGGGTAACAACCCCGGCTACATGAAAGGAATGCCATACCCAGGTTTCTGTCTGCTACACTGTGGGTCACGCCCCACGTTAGGAATTGTGGCGCAGCTCCGTTGTGCTCTGTCAGCGTGGCAGATGGCTTCCCGTGAAGCTCTGGATAGCAAGTCCCCTCTAAGAACTATCATTATGAACCATTCTAAGCTTGCCTCCCCTCTCTGCGAACAGCTTTTTAAGATTCTGCTTGATAGCAAGTGATAATCATACACTGCATGAATTTCCATAGGTCTGATGCAAGCAACTGCTCTGGGCCACATGCTCGTTACCCATCGTATGTCTGCAGTGCCACTGCCTCCTGCTCCGTCGTAGCGTGCCAAGCGCCATTGCTCACTCCAACCACAGCGCCGTCACGCAAAGCAGCGTGGACCACACTGTGGCTTTTTGTCCTGGGAAAGTTTTCCCCAGCAGTCACCTTCTGAATCTCAAGTACTAGGACTCCAGCCAGGGCTTGGTGGAGAGGCAGAAGCTACGAGCTGAACAGGAGCGCTGCCTTTGCTAGCTGGAGCTGGGCATCACAGCAACAGACACAAGGCGCGGGGAAACAGACTGGTGAAGTCTGGTGTTTGCTCTCACGCCTAGAAAACACTTCTTCGTACACCAGATTGACTTTGGGAAGATTGACATTAGAGGCAGAATTGGGAGAGAGAAGGGTGAGAAAGTGAGCTGCACAGCTATGAGAACATATCCATGTTTCTCAGGACTCTTACTTCAAACGTAGTATGTGTATACCTTCATCCTGACTATTACAATTTTTCTGAACTCTCCTTCTGTTTTACTTCTAACTTTGACGTCCAAGAATGCTTCTATTAGTACAAGGAGATCTGGACTTACAGCTGTCATTCAGATCAATCTGTTCAAGCATTTTGGCAGGAGCATCTCTGTGCTGAGGAAAGGCTGAGAGACCTGAGGCTGTTTAGCCTGGAGAAGAGAAGACTGAGAGGGGATCTAATCAATGCTGATCAATAGCTAAGGGGCTGGGGGGGCAAGATGACGGGGCCAGGCTCTTTTCAGTGCTGCTCAGGGACAGGACAAGGGACAGCGGGCACAAATTGGAACCCAGGAGGTTCCATCTGAACAGGAGGAAAAAATTCTTTGCTGTGAGGGTGCCAGAGCCTGGCCTAGGCTGCCCAGAGAGGTTGCGGAGTCTCCTTCTCTGGAGAGACTTCAAACTCACCAGGACAATGTGATCCTAGGCACCCTGCTGTGGGTAACCCTGCTTTAGCAGGGGGGTTGGACAAGATGATCTCCAGAGATCCTTTGCAATCCTCATCATCCTGTGATTCTGTGATTCTGAAGGAGTCACTTCCATTCTAGTCACTTCCATCCATGTGAAGAAGCACATGGTGATCCTGTGATTCATTGCTCCTCTACTATCTTTACAACCTCAGACACTTTTATATTTCATTCATAACACAGAAACATACCAAACTCACTATAATCTTGGATAGAGATACTTTTTACTTTTTCAAGTGATATAACCTTGAAAAACCTTCAAGTCTGTTGGATATAAAATCCAGAACTAGCAGACAAACTGGGCAGATTGCTGCCATGATAAAGGATGAAGTGTTAAAACATCTTGCAGTGTCTTGGAAAATGAACCTAGCATTTGTCTAGCTGTCTAGACAGCTGGGACAAACAACAACAACAATAAAACCAAAACAAAACAAAAGATAAGCTATTTGCATACAATAATCCTCCATCTCCCTTTTGCATTTAGCCTTTCTATGAGAGCCAAAGTGCTGGATAAATTTTCCTTTATTATTGCACTACTTTCTTACTTTGGAGGTTCATTTTTCATAGCAGTTAGCATCCCAAGGCTCTAACGTCGCTGGAAGTACAGTTAAAGCTACTTAGACGCTGCACTAAGGGCTCCATGGTTCAATCTGCTCTGCATAGCGGAGACAGGGTGGTGACAGGGACGAGCAACTAGATCCATCAGTTCCTGATCGGGTTTCTGCTCACTTCACGTCATGCTCATTTAGAAACCACTTCGAGCTTTAGCTGGAGCATGGAGGACTTCTATCATCTTACAAGGTAAAGCTAATTTGATTAACCCTGGCAAACTTCTGCAAACATTTTGTAGTGCTCTTAGGTTCCTATCGATCTCTTGCAAGGCTGCCTTATTACATTGTCACATCTTTTGTCAGAGCAATGGGTGGCTGATTGCATTTAAGAGCGCCACTTTACTGCATTCATTCAGCCAGCTCAGATCCTAATTATTTAGCTGTCCCAGTAAAAAAGAACAAGATAATTAGGAACTAGAGGCCTAGTTCTCAAAGAGAGTTGAAAAAAAGCAAGTATGTTCCTTGAAGGACACCACCTAATTAAACTCTGCAGAGATCTTCACGTACAACGTACAGTTTCCTCAGGGACCTGTTTTTAGAAGCAGGTTATTAAACTGAGGCACGCTCTCAGTGAGGCAGTAGATGATCACAGTCTCTTCTCAGAGTTTGTCATTACCTGGAGAGCATTAGACTTGTGCTGAGCCTGCTGTCTTCTTCAAGTCTGGTCTCGGGCAGTCTCATTAAATGAGATGCAGTCTTTGGTTAAGAACAAAAGCCACAGGCCACTTTCCACATCCAGGGCAGTGCTGCTTAGATAAGAAGCAAGTTAGGGTAGCTTGGAGAAGCAGCTCCATAGCCTGGACAGTAGGATCCAGACAGGTGCACTCTGAAGCTGCAGTGGCTCATGGCATGCTAAGGAATGCAGTTGGCTACTGGTCTTGCAGTATGGGGGGGATCCTTGCTCCTTAGGACCAAACCACAGTCCTCACACCACATCACCTGGAAAGAGCCATGGTGAGGTGTGGCAGCTTTACAGGAACTGGCATGGAAAGTTTGGAAAGGCACCTGTAGAGGATTCAAGTACCAAGAAGCATTACATCTCTGGAAGCATTCAACAGAAGGACAGATTTTTCTCGACAAATACCAGGGCATCCAGCAAATGGAAAGGATGAGTCATACTGACCTCCTACCCAGCATATTAAATATGTTCAGTCAGAGACTGAAGCTCATTTATTTTATCCATTCACCCCTCCAGCTGGCAAGGTCAGTCAAATGTCACTGTATGCTTCATCAGACAGAATGAGTTATCAGCGTGCTAGACTCTAAGTGTGGATTTTTTATATAGTGCATACTTCTCTCATTGGATGCGCTTACGAGTTCTGCTCTGAGAAAATTAATATATCCTCCTAACTAGTGACGGCAAGCTGCACGTTGTCAGGTTTTAAACAGGCATTACTGTCCATTCCCTTGGCTAATCGAAGTTAATCAGCATCCAACCTAACACTAAGACTGAGAAACAGGCATTGTCTCATAACCCCTCAGGAGTGCTCAGCAGTATTTCACTGCAACACTACCCACCTTGCCAGAGCACAGTAAAGGTTAGTTCAGTCTGACAGTCTATTTTGATACAGCCAAAAGAAGTTGTCTAGCTAAGAACATTAAAAAAATCACATTATGACTCCCCCAGCCACAAGCAGCTTCGACTCAGATAGTTTTCTGTATTTCATAACTTACCTACGAAGTCTCAACTTACAAAAAGAACTAGAAGCAGATCTATAGCTTCCCTGAGCCTTCTGAGCTCATTTTATTCCTGCCATTAGATACCACATGCAGGATTCAAACGCACATGTCCTATAGATTTATGCAAAGCAGCATAATGTTCTGTTCAATTCCCTTTCTAGAAGCACTTGGTTGCCACAGAGCTCATGTTTCCACAGAACTAACCAAAAGCTCATTTCCGAATGCTAGATCGTCCAAAGAGAGCTCATTACACATGAAAATTAAGTGCAGGTAAACACAGGAGGTGACCACACTGAATTGCTTCTGCTGCTTTCCTTTACAGGCAGCATGGCTGCAGCCTTAGTGGTTCAACTATTCAGCCTCAGTCCTCACTTCCCTGGTCTCAAGCAAGCGATATGGACTAAGCTAAAAAAAACGTATGGTGATAAACTTCACTGACATCAGTAAGTCCTTCTCCCAAGGAACAAGTGACAGGATAAGAGGAAACAGCTTCTCAAGTGGTGCCAGAGTAGGTTTATCTTGGACACAAGGAACAGTTTCTTCCCCGAAAGGGTTGTCAAGGCCTGGCCCAGGCTGCCCAGGACAATGGTGGAGTCCCCATCCCTGGAGGGCTTTCAAAGCCATGTAGATGTGGTGCTGAGGGACATGGTTTAGTGATGACCTGGCAGTGTTGCGTTAATGGCTGAACTTGATGATCTTAAAGGTCTTTTCTAACCAAAATGATTTTATGATTCTATGAAAACATAGAAAATTACCCATGCTAGCTCCTTGGTTTACACGTGCCGTAAACAGGAAAGAGCATCAAACCACACTTGAATAGCAGAATAATCCTTGCAATGGAACGGGGGTTTTGCTAGTGCTGTCCTGCCAGGATCTTACCAGAGATCACCAACTAGTCCAAATGGCCAGATAGTTGTGGCAATAAGGCAGGTCCCAAGGCCAAGCTGGGAAGTCAAGCCACAGGTCAGGGTGGGGCCCAATAAAAGCAGCCAGCATCAGACAAAGCCTAGTGACCACCAGGCAGGTCCATAGTGATGAGACAGGTCCAAAGTCAAACAAGAAAGTCAATAAATACATTAGGGTCAAGATCAGTAGGGCCCATGGCTGGGCATGGATGAACTGGAGACCAGCACTCTACCAGTGGAGCTCAGGAAGTGAGTGAAGGCCCTGGACCAAGCTTGAATGGACTCCTAAGTCCACAGCCAGAGGAGAAGGCCTAGATGAGGCTGCTCAAAGCCACTGAGGACTATTAGTACCCTCAGGGCCCTGACAGCTCTACCCTGAGCATTATTAAGATGAAAAGGAGACAGACTGATAAGGATAGTACAGGTTTGGATTTCTTCAGCCAGCTCAGTAGCGCCAACATAAAGCAATTGCATCTAGTCATTTCTAACACAAAAAAAAAAAGAAAAAGAAAAAAGAAAAAAAGGAAAAAGTGAAAGAAAATGTTTTCTTCGGTTTCTTTGCAGGAAGTCTTTCACTGGGTGGTAGCAGTACGGCTGCCAGTGCTAAGCAGATGGACTGTAATGCCCGGTTAAAACTGAGAACCTGCACTGACTGTGTTTAGGCCATCTTTACAGAAAGCATTCTCTGGAAAAGTTTCAGTATTCTCCAAATCCATTGTTTCCAGGCTTAAAATTGTGTCCTCACAACAGGCTGTCTTGCAAGAAAACCTACTCATAAAAACAGCACCTAAGGATGAGGAACTGCTAAATAACTTCTCCAGTTATTTTCTTATTTATCTCTGCAAGGATACTGTTCACTAGACACCTGCAAGCAGATTATGTGAGACAAGAGAACTTGTTTGCCCCAGAGCAAGAACTTACATAAAGGAATGGGATGTTTTCTTTCAGCTGAGAGAGTTGAAGTCTAAAGTCTAATTCAGGGAGATAACGATTTGCTTGTAAGAGTTCATCACTAGCTTGTCTAGAGATGATCCAGCCAACTTTTAACACTTTTTAGACGATATATTCCAACCAGAAGGACTCTTCAGAAGGCAGCCTGCTGACCAGACACCCCTGTGTAGCTTCTGCTGGGACTGGTCATATCAACCACCACTATAAACTCCAGAGTCTTTTTACTTCAAACAGCAGGTTAAAGCGATGGAAAGAGTCTGGCAAGACACAAAAGCTGCTCTTCCATCCTCTGCATTATGCCAAATGATTACAGATATTCAGATGATTAATAAAGTCTGAGATCTATGACAAACTGAAAACAGAACTAAAACCTGACCATTAGTGTAATGCTATCACTAGCCACTCCCACCCCCATCCAAGATCTCTGTTAACCTCAGTAGCACCGTCTTGGAGAATTAACCTTTTTTGGAGCAAAAAGTCCGGCTTAACCATATGCAGAATGAATCATTCCCCACTTTGCACTTCCCTGGCACCTTTTTCTTGTCTTATAATCATCACGAAGCACAATGTGGCCATTGCTGGGACGATTTTCTTTGCAATGACGCCCTGTTTCTATGGCTGTTACACAGGTACTTTGAAGCAGCCGAGAGCAGCTTAAGGCACTTTTAGCAGGTTTACAGTTCATTTTCTTCTTCCAGGTTATGCTGATTTACGACACCCATGTGCCACGCAACTCGAGCCCTTTGTACGTATCCAAGCAAGCACTGCATTCACTATTTCCACGTAATCTGTCCCAGAAGACTGAGGTGAAAGCAGGATGCAAGTCTGTTGGTGCCCCCAGCTTGGAAAAGACCCCAGGGTCGTTTCATTCCTTATGTTGCCCGCACCCTTGTCACATCTTTTGATATAGACCCGATGTCATTACTGAGATTTAACCTGACTATCCCTGCAACCTATACAGTTCAGCAGTAAAACTGCTGCACTTCCATCTGATAGACATCTCGAATTTGGCTCTGGTTACAGCCCTGCTGCCACCCGGTTGTCTAGCAAAAGGAGACGACTCACCTTCCAGTGGCAAATGCTAGCCCAATGTTCTGTGCCAGTGGCCACAACACGCCACACTCCTTTGCATGTGCATTTGTGTGCTAGGTGTGCAAACAGTTGAAGGTTCATAGTCATTAGAATGCTGCAAGTTTGTATGTGCCGTGTTCTGTCCTTACAGACCCAGAGCTGACCCATATTACAGAGCTTTCACGTCTAGTTTGCTCGGAATGCTTCCCAGAAACATCTAAACATTGAACCAGAATTTTGGATCAAGTTTGAAGCGTTTCCAGAGCAGGTACAACCCAAGAGGTCACTGCTCCTTACCGTGCACCCACCCTAGCCAGAACTTTGATCCCTGTGCCCCAAAGGTGAGGTCTGAGGCCAGGAAATCAATTGTTTTCATCCATGTAAGTTATTCAGATTGGCACCAGATAATCAAGTTTACAGGCCAGGCTGGTACATCCCTGGAGTACATTCTTAATGGAACTCACAAGTTTATTTAGATGCAAGGGCCACGAAAGCAAAGTTCTTGATCTATGCAGTTTAACTTGGCATTGATAACCAGCGTCCTAAAGCTCTTCCTTGAGATTTTACCTCTGCTAATTTCAACAGACCATGATTATCCCCTACAGGATTTATAGTATTTCTGAAAAACAGTAACATTTTTGTCCCTTTGAGCATGATGCTTCTAAACGAAGGTATTAGCTTCCAATTAAACCTGTTTTCCTTAAAAGACAAAGTCTAGAGCTGAAATTAGCTTTTGAGACTTCTGCCAAGTATTTTATTTTAGATAATCCTTCACCATCCAGATTTCATGTTCCGCAAGGCAACAGCAATTCCAGGTCTATTCAGCATGGATCACTCCAGCAGATGTGCACATGTGTCTGTCAGCTGTAGCAGGAATGAGTTTTCTACCCCATTTTCCAGGCTAAGAAACAGAACCACTGCTGTAACACTTTATCTCGGCTTTGAGAGTACTCTATCCCAGGTTACGTAGAGCTTAACACTACAGGGCCCCCCAAAATCACTCAGGAAATGTTTCAAGGTATACTACATCTTTTTCAAATCAAGGACAGAACAGATAGAAACACTACCAAGCATTTACAGTCCTCAGGAGAGCACACCTCAAGTGCTGCTACTGGAGACCACAGCAGAATTTTTTCACTTGCTTTATTAAATTTTATGATGGCTGATTTGACTTTAAACCTTTCTGATGTGATTTGCAGCCTTGTCCGGAGCGCTGGGGACTGTGTAGGGGTAGCTTTAAACACTCCCCACACAAGTCATCAAAATTCAGCTAAGGCCCAAGAATAACGAGGCAGATCATACTTGGGACAGCTCGGGTGATTGAAAAGGAGCAAGTAACTTTATCCAGCCCACTATTCAGGCTTTTTGACCCTTCAGATATGGGTCAATAGCAGTGTGTGATGCATTCCGTACCGAACTAAGGACGAGGGGCAGAGATGTGCCTGCATCCAAGGCCACTGCTTGCAAAATGGAGGTCCAGCACGGCTCTAGTTCCCTCAAGTCAGTTGAGTTCAAGGAGACCTACTTCTACATTTTATCTTGCATTTCAAAGTAGCAGCACAAGTTGAAACCGTAGACAAAGAGGAGGCTAAGCTTTGAGGTGGTTCGGCTTTGTACGCTTTGAAAGCAACCCATTCACACTGCAGAGACTGGGTAGTTTTGCTGCCTTAGCAACAATTTCAAGGGCATGATAGTGCCACAGGAGCTGTCCTAAAGTAACAACTTCGCTTTCTTTGAAGGGTGTCACAATTCAGTCTTCTGCCTTTCAATGAAGTGTTGTGCTTAAAATACCCAAGACCTCTTTTGAAAGCCACTGAACTACACTTGACCTCTTCTTTTTATCAGACTGTCCACCTTCAGGTGCTGGCCAAGGGGATCAGCCCTTCTCTCTCCAGGTGTCAGGAAAGCAAATAACTCCCGGGCAGCAGAAGGGATCTAAGCAGCCTCTACAAAAGTAAAAGAAATGTTCTCCATCACACATAATACATCTGAGCCCATACACCTGAGTCCTAACATCAGTCTTCAGCTGATTGCTGTGGAAGCGACAGAAGCAGTGGCTCTGAGCAGTGTCCAGTGTTTGGAAGCTTCCCTTTGCAGCGTAGAACTGATGGTTGTAGTTTCGATTGCTAAGAGATCCTTTAGGCCCTGATCCTACTAATTTTTCGAACTCTTCCATTTCTTTTCACTTCCAGTGAGTTTGTCTCACTTTAACATGCACTGCAACCCAAGCACAAGGCATTCCTGCCCCTCCTAAGCACATTACCAAGGTCAGCTGTATTGTTTCCCTCTCTACTAAAAGACAGTGAGATGAGTCCATTCTTCAGAGGGCTTCTCTGCCAAAGGATCCATCTCTGGTGCCTCTGAGCACTCCACAATGGAAGGCTGTGGGGCTCAGACCTTCTCAACAAAAAAAGTGTATTAATCTTTGGTAACATTAGGCTTTCAAAATCTCATGCTCAAGCTTGCTTCAATGGTTGCACATGGGGTAACGAGCATTAAGCAACGCTGCTGAGAGGCTAGAGCTGGACAGAAAAGAAATTCTGTGGTTTGTCTCGAAGGGGATGTAAATTATTCAGGGGAGGCTTCACTGTAACTTCCAGAGGGTTGTGATCAGTGGCACAGTCTAGTTGGAGGCGTGTAGCCTGTGGTGTACTCCAGGGATCAGTACCGGGTCCACTTCGAGAGAGACAAGGAACTACTGCAGAGGCTCCGAAGATGCTGAGGGGACTGGAGCATCTCTGTGCCGAAGAAAGGCTGAAGAGTCCGGGGGCTGTTTAGCCTGGAGAAGAGAAGACTGAGAGGGGATCTGATCAATGCTGACCAATAGCTAAAAGAAATGAAATTCAAACCCAGGAGGTTCTGCCTGAACATGAGACAAAACTTCTTTCCTGTGAGGGTGCCAGAGCCTGGCCCTAGGCTGCCCAGAGAGGTTGTGGAATCTCCTTCTCTGGAGAGGTTCAAAATCTACCTGGCCAATGTGATCCTGGGAAACTTGCTCTGGGTGACCCTGCTTTAGCAGGGAGGTGGATGAAAGAAAGCAAGCCCTTTCTCACCAGGGCAGTTACCCAGTAGCTCCCCGTTTGAACTCTGTACCAGCCCGTGGTGTTATCTCCACACTTCTCAGTAAGCTGGAAGCAAGTGCAGTTGACATAGTTCAGATCCAGGAAACCTCAAAGGAACCATCAGAGAAACTGCAATGTCAGAAGGAGCTTCCTCTACAATTCACATCGTCAGGAGCTAATTTAAGTGCATGAATATTTGTTACAAGGGAATTCAAGTCTCTTGCTTTTCATAAAGCAATAGAATCAAAACATTTTACAGCACTTTGCTGCTCTCTCCGTTCAAGCCGTCTGTACTGAATGGCATGTTGAATCATAGAATCTTTCTGGCTGGAAGAGATCTTTAAGATCATTGAGTCCAACTCTTAACCCAGCACTGCCAGGTCACCACTAAACTATGTCCCTCAGCACCACATCTGCACAGCTTTGAAAGCCCTCCCAGGGATGGGGACTCCACCACTGCCCTGGGCAGCCTGGGCCAGGCCTTGACAATCCTTGTGGGAAAGATGTTTTTCCTCACGTCCAACCTAAACCTCCCCTGGCACAACTTGAGGCCATTTCTTCTTGTCCTATTGCTTGTTCCTTGGGAGAAGAGACCAACCCCATCTGGCTCCAACCTCCTTTCAGAGAGTTGCTAAGACCGAGGTCTCCCCTGAGCCTCCTTTTTTTTCCAGGCTGAACAACTCCAGGTCCCCCAGCCTCTCCTCACAAGACTTGAGCTCTAGACCCTTTACCAGCTTCATTGCCCTTCTCTGAACATGCTCCAGCCCCTCAATGTCCTTCTTGGAGCGAGGGGCCCAAAACTGAACCCAGAACTCAAAGTGAACTTCAAAGTAAAGTTCAACTATTAAGGGGGATCAAACAACATTGTGAGTTGCAGGTTGTACATTCCTAACAGCAAGCACAACAAGGAAACCTCAATTTTAAACTGTAAGAGCTAGGGAAATTTGGAAAGTTTAGGACCTGAGGTCCCTTCTGTAGTTTTAACTTACAAACACAATAAATTCATGTAGGTGACCTGAGATTTGGACAAGTAGAGTGCGTATCTGGATGAAGCTAATCCTAGATAGAAAACGGAACTTTTCTTTACAATGTAGTTTACAGGATTTAGATCTACTGATTAGGATTTAGGTACCCTTAGTTCCACCAAAAGTTGCCTCTCTGCTAGATGGTTACTGCTAACAATTCTCTGTAGCTGTAATAGCTGTTGAGTGCTCTCCAGGAGCCTCATGGGATTCAAATTACTATTGGGTATCAAGTTTCAGTTCATTACACTTGCTCCCAAATTCTGTTTTGCAAATGATAGCAAGTTACATTGGAATAAAAAAAAAAATATTCACACCCAACTTCCTAAAAACAATCCAAAGCTTCATTTTATTCTGTGATAACAGTTCCGTAACGGGTACAGAGGAAAGAATTTTCCACTTCAGTATATCCTTAGCAGCAAGCAACTGATGAGCATGGTCCCATGGTGCCCTTGTGATATTGAATATAAGTCTCGGCACCATAAGAAGCTTGTTCAAAGCTTAGAATCCCAGAGAATATGTTTTTTTTATGTTAATGTTATGATACAGGGCTGGTGAAGGGCTTTTGAACCACAGTTAATTACTGCAGAGGGAACAGTCTGGCTTTAGCAGCTGGGAACACTTCCAGGACTCCACCATCAAGCCCAGTTTATGAACAGAACTAGGTCAGACAAACCTGGTCAAACCGTAAGCAAAATGTGATGGTGGAAATGTGCCAGGAGCCCTTCCTTGTCTCTAGACAGCCCATGGGATTTTCTTACATCTTTATGAGAAAGCTCCAGCTACAGGAAGGGGGCATACAAGGTGATGTACAGCAGCAGTACCACACCCTTTCCCGGGAATTTCTCCCACAAGACCGCACTGCAGTGCAAGCAGGCCATGGGACCCTTGGCTCTGTCGTGACACTCTTTGAGCTGCAAAAATGTGACTTGTAATCACTCAGCTGTTAAGCAGCTCAAACAACTAATACAGACTCAAATCCACCGGCTTCTGTGGTGACCACGTCCTAGATGGTGGATGCCTTTGGGGACCCCTTTCTGACACAGTGCAGTGTTCCAAAACACAGAATCACACAGAATCCCAGCATGGTGGGGGTTGGAAGGGATCACTGGAGATCATCTCATACAACCCCCTTGCTAAAGCAGAGTCACCCAGAACACGCTGCACAGGATTGCACTATCCAGGTGAGTTTGGAACCTCTCCAGAGGAGGAGACTCCATAACCTCTCTGGACAGCCTGGGCCAGGCTCTGTCACCCTCACAGCAAAGAAGCTTTTCCTCCTGTTCAGATGGAACCTGCTGGGTTCCAGTTTGTGCCCACTGCCTCTTGTTCTGTTGCTGGGCACCACTGAAAAGCATCTGGTCCCATCCTCTTGACCCTCACCCTTTAGCTATTGATCAGCATTTATCAGATCCCCTCAGCCTTCTCTTCTCCCCAGGTCTCTCAGCCTTTCCTCCTCACAAAGATGCTCCAATCCCCTCAGCATCTTCGTAGCCTGCTCTGGACTCCCTCCAGCAGTTTCTTGTCTCTCTTGAATGGGGGCACCCAGAGCTGGACAGATGTGCCTCACCATGGCAGAATGGATGGGGAGAACCTCCCTCAACCTGCTGGCTACGCCCTTCTTCATGCACTGAAGAAAGGCATTACCCAACAGCACTCTTCTTCTTGGCCAGGCAGCGTGTCGCACAGCTACAGCCGAGTGCCTGCCACTCCCTTGTCAAGCTACAGCCCATTGCTGCCTCTTTTTCTGATACTAGCGTGCACGAGTGGCACTTGCCCTGCCATGGCACACACAAGCGTCAAGGGCAAAAAGAACAAGATTTCTCATCTGAAATGTAGGGAAGTACCAAGAGCAGCCCTGACTGCTTTGTTTTCATGCTCTTTTACATCCCTTCACTGATTAGCAATGGCTCGCACTCCTCCCATAACACTATAGAAACGGTTTCGCTTTCTTATCAGACAAATGTGAGGATCCAGAGCTATGTTCCGCAGCTGCGTATTTCAAGCTGCTATTTAAAACACTAAGGGATGCTGGGTTAGCCACCTGGACAATTAAGGCACATAGGATCTTCACCAGCAAGGGAACACGCATGGCAGCACAGGATCTGTAAAGCTTCCTTTGCTACCTTCCTTCTCTGGAGGGGAACAGGGAAGAACAAGGACAGATTACTACCTCTCTCACACCAAGAAGCTCCACATCAGTCTTCAGACTTTCAGCGGTGGAACTTGTTTTGTATCTCAGCATCAGGTACACCTCACTACAAGAGCCTTGGGATCAATGATCTTCCATGATGGTCACCTACAGGTCCTTGTAGCATAGCGTCCAGGGCACAGTTTTGCCAGACCTAGTTGTTTTAACTTTACTATGTCCATTTCTCACCCTGTTTCTTCATTCCTTATCACCAGCTGCTATAGCAGTATACACGTAACACATTATAAGAAATTAAGGCAACTGTTCTAAAAGCTTCATTTGAACTAGACTGACCTGTCCTGTGGGTTTTTTTCTGCATTAAATCAATAGCACATGTCTGAAAGTTCAAAGGTAACAACAGAGCCTCCAATTTCCCCTAACCTTCCAAGCCCTGTCAGTATACTACAGCTGAAGCGAGATCCCAGCTTAACATGGAATTATGTGGTGAATTAAATATTGATTCTCTGTCAAGAAAGCGACAACAGCAATGAGCTTAGAGACACTTTGAGTGTAATCATATTTAGCTATGATAAAAGCTCAATAAAGTGCTGAGTATCTCACATATGAAGCTGTCACTGGATTTGCCCTGGTATAACAATTCTGGATGGTAGCTGGGCCCTGACTCAGGGGTACCCACATCACACAACCTGCCATGGAACAAGGCTTTTTACTACAGGTGATTCAAGCCTTTGTTGAAATGAAGCTGTTTCAGCTTTGGGTAGCACAGGTGGAACTTTGGAATTAGAGCCATCTTTCTTTCTTCATTTTCAGAAGCCATTTATTTCCACTGTAAATATTTCAAGCCCTTCATTGAAAACTAACACACAGACCAGTATCAGCCTGAGTAAAGCTTCAGCACAACTCCAGAACTGAACAACATCTTTGATTTAATGGAGATAATAGTTCTGAAAATCTGTAAAGATTGTAAGTGGCCTTACAGTGAAAACTGTTTAACAAGGAGCCACAACTTGAGCAGACGGGGTGATGGTTCGTTTTAACATTTCAGAAAATTTGAGGTTAGTGAAAATCCAAGTGCCTGGGGCTAGAACCAAGAGGTGGCTCTTCGACGCCTTTCCCCATGTGGTGAACACATACAGTTCTGGCTCGTTCAATGCTCTGCTGCAGAATGTTAGTATGGAGTTCACTTCTGAGTAGAAGACCCTTAAAGAAGGATAATTTGACCTTGCAAGGGATTTGATTTGTGCTCCCACCCCCAGAAATGCAGGTTGTTTTTGCCGCGTCACCTTTTGCCAGGCAGATTTGGTACAGAAGAGCATTTGCTCAGTTACGACAGGAACGCTGAGGAATGAGCTACAGCTCCGACAGCCGCTTCTTGTTGTGACTCCATAATTAGTATTGTTTGAACTAGTTGGCATTTCTCCTAGAACAGATTTCACACTGGGTGAATGAGGTTAATTCATTAGTTACATTTGTTTCAAAGCCTCTTGAGCAGTCTAATCACTCTGTAATAGTAACTGACTGACCCAAATCTTTACCCAGTAAAATAACAGAATTTCATCCCAGTTTGCTATCAGGACAAACCTAACCTATTTCAGTTTTTACGCTGACATTTCCCTGCAAAGTAAGACAAAGATAATTCAGTAAAATTTAATGTTCCCGTATCTGTTTTCCAGATGGGTTTGATTTCAGTCTTCATGGCGATATCGGGAATAGCAGGTGCAGCGATGCATCTCTAACACTCTCTTTCCTGTATTTTTCCAGACACACCCTGCACATTGGACAAACCGCTGCTCATACCAACAGTGAGCACACGAACAGCCAGAATTTCAGATTGTGAACAGACACTGAAATAGTCCAAGTTAAGTGAAATGTTGCCTACAACTACAAGCTAGGCTTCACTTACAGCTTCTCTTGGATGGGCCAGGAGTCCTTACGTTCTCTGTTTTCTCAGTTAATCCCTTCTCTGCTACATCTGCAAATCAGCCTCTGTGGACAGGTGCCTGCGATATTTGAGTGCGCTTGTATTAAATCCTTGCAGAGATCAGGATGGGATGCTTCAACTTTTTTTGTTTGTTTGTTTTCCCTCCACTAATCAACATTTCAGCTACAGGTTTAATAACTAAAAGCTAGTCCTGCTTAATTCCCACTTCAGCAGGCAGGACAGCATGCTCCACCATGTTGGGACAAAGCATTAGAGGAAGGTAACGGTGAGTGTTTCAATCAGATTCCACAAGAGTTCTGCATTTCCAAGATCTGTACTTAAACATCACCTTAATGGATTGTGAACTCTGCCTGCAACTTCCCTGTGTAACTTTTCTGCGATCATAACCCCATTAAGGTCAAATTCTGCTGCTTCTTTTTACTGATACATTCGGGCTCAGCTCCAAAAGCAAAACTGAACTGTCCATATAACTTAAGTCTAAGCTGATCGATTGCATATCCTCAAAATTGTTTCCTACACTTCCTGTGGAGATAGGCCACGGTGGGCAGACTGGGAACAGCACGAAGTGGATAAGAACAGTCACCTGATAGGAGCTAGAGCTGTTAGAGATGTTGATCCAATGCTGCTTTCCAGTTACTGAATACCTTCCAGGAATAAGGTATTGAAGTCAGAATGAAACCATCCCATTTAGCTTTCTGTAGTCAAGGAAATGAGTGGATTTTCCAGATGGGCAGGGGAACGGGAGGCTGGCACAGACAGAGCTTTTTTATAGATTTAAGCACAGAAACAACTGCATGGGAGTGTGGTGCAGTGGGAAGCTCTGGGTCTAGAGCACAAGTCTTGTGAGAAGCAGCTGAAGGAATTGCGGTTTTTCAGCCTGGAGAAAAGGAGGCTCAGGGGAGACCTCACTCTCTGAAACTCCCTGAAAGGAGGTTGGAGCCAGGTAAGGGTCGGTCTCTTCTCTCAAGTAACAAGTGATAGGACAAGAGGAAATAGCTGCAAGTTGGGCCAGGGGAGGTTTAGGTTGGACATGAGGAAAAAGTTCTTCCCTGAACAGGTTGTCAAGGCCTGCCCCAGGCTGCTCAGGGCAGCGGTGAAGTCCTCATTCCTGGAGGAGTTTCAAAGCCATGGAGATATGGTGCTAAGAGACACAGTTTAGTGGTGACCTGGCAGTGACGGGTTAATGGTTGGACTTGATCTTGAAGGTCTCTTCTAACCAAAACAATTCTATGATTCTGTGAAGCTTCATTGTCAGAAAGCTTTCACCCTCAGAAAGGAAAACCAGTGACCGAAGGCTAAGTTACACTCTCCATGCTTCACTTCAAGACCATCAGCCTTTCCCTTCTTTTAAACATTGTCTGCGTTTCATCAGCTCCCCAGACTCAGAGCCAAGCACCAATTTCAGCGATCATCTCGCCTTCGACAAAAGCAGACGCAGAAAAGCTGTGAAGTGCCCAAATTAGCCACATCCCAGACCAAAGAAAAACAAACCTAAACCCGTTAATTCTCACAGCAGCGCTGCCAAAGTCGCTCTCTTTGCCAATTCACATTAAAAGTTGATGGAGCACTTCAGATGCCAACCCTCCAGAAGAGAGAGGGAAGAGATCAACCCAGCATCGCCCTGTGCATCACAGGCAGTGTTTCAGGCTAATCTCAGCTGCAAGCACAGGAAAATACTTATTGTTACGGCCTTCCTACTTGAGAAATCTATGTAA
Source organism: Baryphthengus martii (assembly GCA_013396935.1). Lineage (NCBI taxonomy): Eukaryota > Metazoa > Chordata > Aves > Coraciiformes > Momotidae > Baryphthengus > Baryphthengus martii. The sequence goes on from VWZK01010575.1 coordinate 79,559, forward strand.
GCTGCAACAGTAGCTTATTTTTGGCTTCAATTTTACAAAGCTTACACACAAGCCGTTCTGAGTGAAAAATCAGGGTAGCAAAAGCTTCACAGAAGGTCTGGGGATCAGAGCATTACAAAAAGGCTTTATATCAATGCAGGGTTTTAATGCTCTAATTATTTGTGTGTAGTAGTCGTTGCCTTCATTTACAGTCAACACTACTCTGGGAGGTGTTTTCCACATCTTAGCCTGCCGTGAATTTTCCAGCTGGAAGAACACAAAGCGTAGGGCAGCAGCGGAAACAATCAGCCCCATATCCAGCCAAGGCGATTGCATAACGCTCTGTTCTGCTGCTCATTTTGGCATTTTCTAGATAGATAAGTAACGTGTGGTAATGTGTCTGCTCCGGATCAGGATGGAGGGGAAAAAAAGGGGAGAATTAGAGCTTTCACCTACTAGTTTTCTATGTACCATTAGCTTATTCAAACAGTTTATGGTAAATGAAAGCAAAAATCCTCTTATGTTTCACGAGTTTTTAGCGTCATTAATACCCTGAGCGGCACTCACTAATGGAAGCAGGAACTGTATGCCTCCTGGTTGGTTTTTTTTGTTCATTTTTTTCCACTCAACAGTTTCCTACCAGGATCAGAAAAATAGAAACAAGAAAGCTGATAAAAATGACACCACTTTCTGTCGATAAGGAAGAAGGGAGATCACACAGGTATCTATGACCATATTTGTCCCCTCCCTCTCAACTGCTCAAATGAGCAGAAGACAACTCTTGCAGTCGACAGCAGCCAGCACTGAGAAACCTTTACGCCCTCAGCTTGAATCAAAGGTGTCCCTCTCTGATGATTGGAACAGGAAAATCTGCAGTAAGTGATCATCTAGGGAAAAATAAGCTCCCTTTGGTAACTGCAACAATCAGGTCACTCTTACTGGTTGCAGCATAACATCTGCTGAGTGTATTTCTGGTGGGATTCACAGGCACCGACCCAGACATGGAGGTCAGGCTCCAGTGGTGCCACAGCCCCACCCCAGTCCCTTGTACTGGATGCTGCCCTACAGACAGTTTATTTCACATTCCTAGGAGGGTGACGGCTGTTTGCTGTTAACTAGGTACGTCTGTTCTTCAAGTAACACCTTCAGGAGTATCCCAAAACGTAATCTCACATCCTGGCTTCCTCTGACACCACTGTAGTTTAGATTTTGGTGTGTGAGCCACCACATCGAGAAGCTTAATGCCCAAATCTTACTGAGATTATTCAAATATCAGTTACTAGTCACTGTGTGCATGGCATAAATCAGTAGTAACTGCTTACCTCAGGCATAACAGCTCCTGTATGACATGACAGAATTCCCTTAGAGGTGACTGGCAGGAGCAGCACCACAGCCGTTACCCGCCGGCTCTCCCTGCAGCCTTCACTCAGCTCTGTCAGGTCACCACGGCCTTACTCGGAACACCTGCAACAGAGCACCAGCAGAGAACAAATGCCTGCTACGACACCAAGGGCTACTGCTCATGATACAATTTAGCATCGTATTTATGACATTCCCATTCTTCCTCTTGCCACCAAATTTAGAAAGTTTTTTCTTTTTAAGCTGTTTAGGTTAAGAACTCAGTTGCAGTAGCAGAACAGCTCTTTCCACCCTGGAGACCACATGATATGCATCATTTACATTCCCAGATCTTTGTGAACAGAAAGAAAACAAAACAAAGTATTCCGAATATTTTAGTATAGACCAATGAGTCTGATAAATGCATACGGGCATAAACTGAAACACAGGAAGTTCCACCTCAACAGGAGGAAAAACTTTTATTACTGTGAGGCCGACAGAGCACTGGAACAGAGTGCTCAGAGAGGTTGTGGAGCCCCCTTCTCTAGAGATACTTGAATATCCACCTGGATACGTTCCTGTGTGACGTGCCCTGGGTGATCCTGCTCTGGCAGGGGGGTTGGACTTGATGATCTCCAGAGGTCCCTTCCAACCCCTACCAACCTATGATTAAGTTTTCAAAAACCTTTACCTCTACTGACTTTATGACCAATCACAACCAAGCAGCCAACAGTCAAGACAAAGATTACCTAAAAAAATAAAATATTTTAAAAAGATGGAAAAGGTAGTTGCAGGTAACAAAGTTAACAACTACACCAAGAAAGGAAGGTAGCTGCTTCCCAGTCATGCCAGGCCAGAGCTGTATATCACAATAATGATATTTTTGGTAAAAAATAATAGTATCAAAAGTATTCTATTAATTGCTGTGGTGTATGTCAGTAGAATGGGTGGATAAAGGATAGCCTCAGGAAAACTCTACCAAGGTGTCCTTATGCTGCTCAACTGTTTTCTATATTAAAGTTTGCTCCACGTCTTACAGCTTCAGAGTATAAATCCCTGAAATATTGATCTTAAAAACGGATCCATCGAGGTGAATGCCTAACTCTGTGTATAGCTGGCTTGTGAATGATATAGTTAATAACACTCGTTTACGCTGATGACAACAATGCCTCATTACAGCACAATTCACCTAGAGTAGATGATATAATTCTGACTCTTCCAGGCTTTTTGACAGAGCACACCATCGTTTTTAACACTGCTGTACCTTTGGCTGGGGTCATGATGAACCTTTCAGGCCAAACACCGCATCTTCCACGCTCGGTGACGTAGGACAGCCACACAGCTGTACGACTCGCACAGGTTGAGTGCCCCGTCAGCACCGACACCTGCAATTTATGCACAAATCTCCCGACTGGGTCCTTTCCGGGATTCCAGCTCGGCAGCGGTGCGGGGGAACCAAGGGACCGTGCCCTGGCTGACCGCCAGGCCCTGAGGGGCTCCGGCCGGCCGGCGCCGCGGCCTGACC
>VWZK01010575.1:82562-100769 GCA_013396935.1 Baryphthengus martii
CCCCTCCACCCCGCCGCCGCCCGCCGGCCTGCGCGGGGGTCGCGGTGAGGGTAGGGAAGGAGGAAGGCGGCCGAGGCGGCGGCGGAGGGGAGCGGCCGCGCCATGAACTACCAGCAGCAGCTGGCCAACTCGGCAGCCATCCGGGCCGAGATCCAGCGCTTCGAGTCGGTGCACCCCAACATCTACTCCATCTACGAGCTGCTGGAGCGGGTGGAGGAGCCGGTGCTGCAGAACCAGATTCGCGAACATGTCATCGCCATCGAAGGTGAGCCGGCGGCCCCGGCGCGTCGGGGAGAGGGGCGGGGGGCAAGTCCTGCTCCCCCTCCTTCCAACCCACTCCCTGAGTCCCTGAGTCGAGGGCACTCGTGGACTACTTGGGTGCAGCTCCCCGCACCCTCCGGGCAGCCTCCATCTCCCCTTTGCAGGGTTTTTCCGAGGGGGGGCGTGGATGGGGTTGAGGGGGTCTCGACCTGGTCCCCATCAGTTCCCTCTGCTCTGTATACCCGGGGTGGCCTCTCGGTGCGGGGGATTCCTTCCCAGCCGGGCTGGAGGTGTGGATTTGTTGGGAGCACGGCTGGAAAAGGATGAAGTTGTTTTGCTACTTGCCCGCTTGCTGCTCTGTGAGGCAGAGCAGCGGTCTCGCTGGGGCTGGGTTGGGGTGGGAAGGGTGATGCTCGTGTTGCCTGCAGAAGCGTTGGAGAAAATGAGGTTGTCTTCGGTGCCCCGTGCAGTGTCTGATGGAGATATGTCAAGCACGGTTCTGCTTCCGTGGTGTTAAGTGAGTAAACAAGACGTACAACTGGATTACAGAGCCGTAGTCTGTCTGTCTGCAGCAGTGTAAAAACAGCTTTGGAGGCAAGATGGAGATAAGTCTTCTAAGCCTAGATTTATAGGCGGCCGTCCCCAAAGGAGCGCTACGGAGACTCTTGAACTGCTTAGGATGTGCAAAATCAGAAAAAACAGCCCGCGCTGGGAAGCATGCAGATATTTTTCTTAAGTGTCATCCGAGTTAAAAAGAGAAACAGTATTGGCCAAAATTTTTAAGAAGTAATTTTTGAGTTATTTTTCCATGGTAACTCGCTAAGCTTTGCATTGTGTGCTTTTGGAACTGCGATCGCTTGCCACTCTTTTGGAAGGGGTTCAATCCAGCAGCGTGTGATGGACAGCAACTGAAATAGGGAGCTGCTTAAAACCATCTTGTGGTCGTGGTCTGTCTTGTTCTTAAATTATATGTAATGAAAAAAGTCCGGATGGAAAAGCTGCTGTTGAGGTTGTCACTTTGCCTGACTCTCCAGCGATGCAGCTTGAACAGACAGACGCGATGCTTAGTACTGTTAATGTTTTAGAGAGGAGGGGGCAAAAAACCTCTTCTAGTGTCTCGTACGGCCGGTCACTGAGACCGGCAGTGCCTGGTGCTTTTTCAAGTACGTAGTCTCCAGCTAAATCTCTGCCTTCGACTCAGTATGTGGAGGATTCGTGCCTGTTCTCTGTTGTGTTGGTCACTTGACGGTGCGTGGTTGTCGGCTTCCTGGAGTCAGGGTTGTCCCCTCCTGGGAGTCCTTCCCCTTTGCTCTCCTCTTTTGCTGAAGAGATGGAAATTTATTGATCGGTGGTGTGGGAAGAATACAGCACAGACACGACTGTGCCTTTCTGTTTGGATTTCTGCGGGATAGATGATGCCTTCAGCAGAAGGTTTTTTCTCAATATGTTTACGTGGAATTAATACATGTTTATGTGATATAAATATATTTCCTGAATAAGATGCTCGGGATACCGTGTTGCAGCCAAGTTTGCGTTGTAGTGGGAGGAGGTTGTGAAGCGTCGTGTGTGGTTATCCTCACAGCATGGGACTCGTGTTAGTCTTTTCATGTATTCGTGATTTGTGTTGCCTAACTGTAACTCCGTTCATTTGCCAGTCACAAAGACTTTGAAACCCAAAATAGCAGCCTGCACGTGTGTTTCAAAAGCAGAGCTGATGAGTAAAACTTTCGTAGGCAATGTGCTGTCTGATTTACATTGGACACTGAGTCATGATACCAGTAGATCTGATTCATGGGAAAGATTTCTCTCAAAGTGTGTATTTGAAGTCTTTCGTGCTCTGAATGTTCCTCGGGTAAATCTTAATTAGGCGAATAACTCCATCTTTGAAAACTCAACGACTCCCTCCTTTAGATTACAACTTCACCAGTTTGTATTTATCGTAAACCTTCTTTATCTAACTTTCTCTCACCGTTACCAGCTTTTAAACCTATGTGGTAGTGCCGTGTTGCAGGTAGGAAGAATTTGGAATTAGCTGTTGACTCTTGCTTCCCAATTTTGCTACAAAAAGTTTAGTGTTATAATGATACTCCTCAAATCACAGAACTTTCTGAGCTCCAGGTACACAACTTCTTCGCTGACAGCGAGGAATCGTGGTGTGGTTGGTGTGTGGCTGACGTTAAGTAACTGAAATAGTGTCTTCCAGCAGAAGAACTGTGCCCTTAAAAGAATATAGTTTCGTTAGTTCAGGCTGCTTCAAACCATAACTCCAACCAACATGTGCTCCTTGAACAGCTCCGATAATATTTCCCTGGTGAAAAGAAGTTTAACAGATCTCAAGGAGAACGTAGTTGGAATCTAAAGCAGTTTGAGACTTATTTCAGTGAAGAAGAGATGCTATTCTTTATAATTTGCTTTTCAGTATAGAGTGGCACAGTCTTCCCAACACTCGAGATTTTATTGGCAGTGTAAACCCTCTGTCTTCTTAGATTTGAGTTCTGTTACAGAAGTGTCTGGACGCAGTTGCTGGACCAATGACTGTTGAAATAATGTGAAATTAAAACTGCCCTTTCAGCCACAACAATTCTTTATATTATAATGGTCTTAAGGTGTGTGTGTGTGTAGATATGTAAGGATAGGTAATAACTGAATATGTCAGTTCTAGTTTCTGTCATCCAGACTGAGAATACCTTTACATTGCTATAAAACTTTAAGAATGATGCAAACCCAAGGAAAGACGGTGAAAAAAATCTAATTCCTAATCTTTCATGAAGAGATTTTAAGACATTTTTACAATGTTATTGTCATTGTGGCTAGCAGTCTGTAAACCCACTTTTTCTAATATTCTTATTACTAACAGATGCTAATGCAGCGAGCCTCGAGCATCTGAAAGAGTTTTACTGTTACCCTTTTACACAGCAGCAAGCTCACTAAAACAAATTCTGCTGCATTGTGGGGTTTGAGCAGATTTGTGTAACTGGGAAATACCTTGAGTCCTCTACTAGTAAACCAAAGCCTCAGTAATAAGGCTCCAGATACCGTTTTCAGTGTGCCTTGCCACTAGTTTGAAGGTGTCCCCTGTACTCTGTGCTTTCTTGGTTGGTTGTTTGGGTTTTTTTTGGTCGTTTTTTAATTTTTTTAATTTCCTCTCTCTAAATGAATAGGAAATCTGATTTTATTTATTAATCTAAGGGGAAGTTGTTGCTTTAATTCTTACCAGTGCCATACCAGACATTATTCAGTTACGAATTGCAATGTTCCAGCACATTTTGTGATTTCTAGTCTTATTTTTTCTGTTCAAAAAAAGAAGTTGGAAAGTGTGTTGTGAATTCTAGTGTGACTTTTGAGATAGTGATTATGGGACTGCAGAAATAATCTCAGTCTAGGAGAAGATCCGAGATCTGCACACTTGCAAAGTACTTGTTCAGGGCAGTGCAAAAGATGCCGATGCGCTGGGGAAGTGGATAGGTGGGAGAAAGTGGTAGAAGATATAAACCGTGCTTTATTTTTTTTACTTCAGTCAGTTTTAAAAGTACTGTTTCCTGAAAATTAAGTGATTGAGAGTGGAGCTAAAACTCTTGAAGTGCACGTGCAGTAGGGGCACCTGTCATTGACTGGTGTGGGCGGTACCACTGGTCATGGCCATTCTTGGAGCCCTCTAACTTTGCAGCTCCTTAAGTGCTGGTTTCAGGTATGTTGTGGGGGCAGTGCTATAGTGGGACTACATCTTGTAGGAGAAGTTATACCTCATTCTGGAGCTGGGGTAACAGTAGTGTTTTAGAACTTCTGTTGCTGCTGAAGCCTGGGAGACAAATGAGTTGAAAAATGAAGATGCTGTCAAAGCGTTGTTTGCTGCTGTGAAGTGTAAGACCACAGCGGCTTTTCCTGCATAGCATACCTGTTCTCTCCTGCTTGGTGGCAGAAAAGTGACAGGCACATCAATGGTCCCTTTTATGGAAGGAGTATCATTATTACTTGACTTTTCTTTAGCTTCTTTAGCCCGTTGAGTGGTGAGAGGAGGGTGAATCACTGGTGTGTAGTAGCCTTTCCTTAGCAATGTGAGCCTCCCTGCAGGTGTACAGCTAGCTCACGACAAGGAGCAAAAGCTGACTGTAGTACAAGACGGTGCAAAATTGTGTCAAGCTGCAAATTGGAAATAGCAATAGTCACTTGGAAAACTCTTGGAATGTCAGTCACTCCTCTTCCTTGGCTATTTTGTCGAAACGGGACATCCAGCATCTGGGGACCTCAGTACAAAGATGTAATGAAGGTAAGCTCTTAAGGAGAGGAATTTGGCTATATGTTGTATTATTTCAGTACATCAAACAAATAATGGTATAGTTCAGTATTTAGGCATAAATGACCAAAGCTGAAAAAAAACCCCAAGTATTGCATAAGACATTCGTATCTTGAAATGCTAATAGCCCTCACCCTATTCAAGCTTTCGTTATCGTTGTGCCTTTTTGATCAAACTATGTGATTTGAAATGATAAAACTGATTCTCTAAAGAGCGGTCTTATTTCAGATTTCTGGGCGAAAGGGCAGCAATAGAACATGTTGGGAATGTGCTTTGTTTGTTTGTTTGCTGGGGGATGAAGTTTATGTGATTCAGATGTAAGGAATCTGAACACAACCTGTGTAAGTGAATCTGGGTGAATTCGGAGCTTGCACATACACAGTATAGACTTGGGTAGTGATTGTTGATTTATTTATTGGTTTTTTTTTAAGAGCCAGTGCAATATGTTTGGAACAAGTCTCTTGCTACCTTTTTGTGCTGATTGTGCATGTATGACTTCATGTACGGAGCGAAAAGGTAGTGTTTTTCTGCTGTGGTTCTGTCTTGCTGTCTGTAGACCTTCAGAAATACAAATTAATTCAAACTGATTAAACACAGAATGTGTTTTGTTGTTTTGGTGGGTAATACCAAAATGGAAAGACATTTCTTTTTAATATAGAAGGTGGTAGACTTCAGGATATGACGAACCAAGAAAGTTCAAACATTTTACATGCGTGCTGAACTAAAGTTTGGTTTTGTAGTTGGGTTTTACATTACTGGGATGACTTATTGCAAGTTGAAGTGTTTCTCCTTTCTGGCTTTAAGTTACATGCTTCATGGCTATTCTCAGTAAAAGTTGCATGATTGAATATCAGATGCTTTTGAGTGAGTGCAGAAAAGTTACAAATGGGGAGGAAAGCCTTAAACCATTAACTTCTGAGGATAACTTTTTTTCTGTGGATCAGCTGATGTTGTTGGAACGAATGTGTTGTGAGGCTTTAGGTTTTCCAGGGAGTGTGCTGGGCTTCTCCCACCGTTTGCTTTGGGGGATTAGTTTAAAGCAGCATGCAATAATGCCTTTTGAAAGAAGCGTTCGTGCTGCTGTGTACACAGATCACTGGTTTTATTTCTATTTAAACTGGCGAACGAGTCTTACTCCCTAAGAAGAGGGGGGCACTGGAAGACGGAGCAGACTGCACATCTGATTCATTTTGGCGGATCTCGGGTGCTTGGGAAGAGGAAACACACCTTGTGAAGTCGGTCACTGTGTTTGTTCTACTTTGGACTTTGCTGAGGGCAGAATGTCAGTTGCAGTTTCCTGAAGGTGATGTGAGTGCTCAAGCTAAAAGGTTCATTTTGTAATAAAGTATATTATCTGGCACCTGAGGTATCTATAGTCTTAGTCTTTACCACCTGAAGAAAGTGGTTTGAATCTTGGATTGCCTGGTGAAAAAATACAATGTTTTTCATTAATTGCAAATATAAAGGGATTCGCTTACAAACGTGCTGTAGTCTGGCAGTTATAAGTGAAATTAAAACCCCTACTTCCTTTTTTGAGAATGATGGAGATTGGGAATAGTGCCAAGGAGGTGAAGAACTTCTCAGACCTCAGGAATGCTCTGTTCTCTACTGCATCGCAACTGGGAATTCATTTTGTCCTTATAAATAAGCAAGGTAAATGGCAACATTGATATTTTTGGCAAGTCTTTGAAGAAAAGCTAATGTCAGCTCCAAAAAATCTTAGTAGCTGAATGAAGTACTCAATTGCATCTCAACTGTGTGACCTCCTGCTGACAGTGCATTTCAAACATCTGTTTCTGCGACTGTTAGTTTTTTATGTTCAGGGTATTCTTTCTGACCTTCATACAACATACTGCCTTACATCACTTGTGAAAAAATCAGAGTTGATTACTTAGGAACCTGCAGTGGATCAAGTTCCCTTAGCCTGAGAGAGAAAGTATTGTATCAAATAGTTCTGATAATCCTCACATCTGTAGGAATAAGAGATTTATCATCTATAATATTAGGTTTTATTCTCACCTACTTTTAAGTGCTGTTTGTACTTCATGTCACCGATGTGGAAGGAGAGCTGTGGCTAAATTTCTCTTTTGTATTTTCGTTTGTCCTTGTACCATGAAATAATTGGGCAAAGACAGTGCCAGATGTGGACAACTTGAGGTGCTGCTAATTTCTGATTTAAAGACTTCTGAGAATTATGTACCATCAGGACTTAAATGTTGTTTCATGGATGGCATCTGTATCTAGAGGGATGGAGGCACAGAGCCCTGTGGTGAGGGTGAGCGGGTGCCCTGTAGGGGCCGCTGCCCTGGCACCAGCCAGAAGAACAGAATGCCAGGGTAGAGATCCCAAATAGTGGGGCACTGACTTAGAGCAGGAGGCTCAGGCCGGTTTAACTTGGGAACAGGACTGGGAGCAGCCCTCTCCAGGCTGAGAGCGCTGGTATGATGAGTTGTGCCTGTTCCTGTGCAGGAGAGCAGCTTGGCCCAGGTGCCTGGGTCCTTCCTCCCATGCCTGGCCTTGGTGAGGTGTGATACTGAGGGGACTGGAGCATCTCTGTGCTGAGGAAAGGCTGAGCGCCCTGGGGCTGTTGAGCCTGGAGAAGACTGAGAGGGGGTCTGATCAATGCTGATCTGTAGCTAAAGGGCAGGGAGCAAGGGGATGAGGCCAGACTCTGGTCAGTGGTGCCCAGGGACAGAACAAGGGGCAATGGGCACAAACTGGAATTCAGGAGGTTTCACCTGAACAGAAGGAAAAACTTTTCTGTGAGGGTGCCAGAGCCTGGCCCAGGCTGCCCAGAGAGGCTGTGGAGTCTCCTTCTCTGGAGGAATTCCAAACCTGCCTGGACAATGTGATCCTGGACAACCTGTTCAGGGTGATCTTGCTTTAGCAGGGGGTTGGAAGAGATGATCTCCAGAGATCCCTTCCAACCCTCACCGATGGGAATGGTCTCTCTTTTTTTTTTTTTTTGTCTTTTGGCATTTGTTTTGCTTTAAATATAAATTCCTACTCATCACTGGTGAGGGCACCTGGATTACTCTGTCCAGTTCTGGGCTACCCAGGCCAAGAGAGGCATGGGCATAGTGGAGAGAGTCCAGCAGGTAGAGTTAAAATAAAAGCGCTAAGTTATAATTATCTATTGTGCTGGTTATCAGCCATTTCACTTGTTTATCTTGTTATCCTTAGCACTCTGCTAGCAACAGTTGTGTTCATTTGTTTTAGGGTTGAGTCCTTTGTATTGAACCTTGTTGTTGTCCTGCAAAGTTCAGCGTTTAACTGCAGTGAGAAGATACAGTTCAACTGGAGTCCAAAGCTCTCCAGCCTGTGGGTACACGGCAGTGAATAGCTTTTGGAGTGAGGAGGTTAAGCTTTTAAAAGTAGTTTATAACATCAAGCATGCTTCAATTCTCTCTGTCTATACAGAAAGAATTTTCAACTGCTTCTTAGTCTTCTTGACAGAGCTTTTGATCTGAAGTTGTTTGCCATTAATTCGTACGCCTGTTGTGATTGCGGTAAGACGCTAAATGCTGTGTGGATGCTGTGACTGATGTTAGAAATAAGGTAGCGGTGCCATCTCATTTAGACGTATTTGGGGTACCAGGGATCTATGACTCCTTAGAATGGTTGTTTTCAAGATCTAATTCCAAAATGGAAACAGAGAGGTTGTCAGGTTTCCTTGTTGGTAGCGAGTCCGTTGTGGGCAGCTGGCAATTCTCAAAGCCCTCTGGAAGTATTTAATATTGTTTTGTTTTGTTGTTTTTAAAGCGGATGGAAGCAGATGTGTTCATTAATCAGTATGTGCATATTCACCCTCATTAGTACCATTTCAGGATTCTGACCAATACCCTATTATGAACCTGTGTAGTGATACATATGAAAGGGTATTAAGGTGGCAGTACATTTCCAACCCAGTGAATGACTTGGTTTGCCATTTTTCTTTTCTTGTTTCTTAAATTAACCAGTTAAGGAAGCAAGTACTAAAAACACAGGGTTGATGCGTGTGAAATATGCAATTTCAGTGTCTTCTTTTGTAACTCTATTTGTTTACATAGTTGGATGATGACTGTAAACCTAATTATTAGAGAACTATTTTGTTTGGTAATTTCCCCTCCAGAAAAATACAGCCAAACAAAGTGACTGGAGTTGAATCTATAGCCTTAGCTGTAGTGCCTTGTATTTGTGTTTGTTTACGAGGAGCTCTAGATGCAAATTTTTCGTCTTTTTTATTTAATCATTTTGAAGGGCTGTTTGTAGCCTAGATGAAATCAATGCTTGACACAATTTAACTTAAACTAAAGCTGCAAATCAAGTTCTTCCCGTTAGTAAATTCTTTATTAATTTATCCCACTATATTTATACTTCGCAACTGTTACTTTTCAGCAATGTAACCTGGCAGGTGTAGTGAGATAGTCCCTGTTGCAGGATTTTTTAGCGTTGTGTAATTCCCTCTCGCTCCATCATCGAACAGACACAGTCATGTATGAATGTGCCATCGCCATTATCTTGCTGCTGCAGCTGCCCATGGGCAGGAGAGCAGCCAGAAGCCTGCCTTTTAGGTATCGCAGCAACTGTGTTCTCTGGGGGAAGCGGCCTAAAAGCAGCAGTCTGGGTGCCCAGGCAGCAGTCATTTAAATGTGTGCCACTTAACTTTGCAAATGCTCCTGGATCTGAGTTAACTAGTTGTGAACCAGAAGCAGAGCTTTTTTTGCATCAGTAACCCAAGGCCCATCTCAGGACCTGAGAGGAGGAGGTGGCTGGCGTGTGAATTTGGACGAACGTGGGAATCGAGTGTAGCAGGAAGATGTGTCTTATGAGGGAAGGCTGAGAGCCCTGGGGCTGTTGAGCCTGGAGGAGGCCGAGAGGGGTATTTCTCAATGCTGATCAATTGCTAAAGGCTGAGGGGCAAGGGGATGGGGCCAGACTCTTTTCAGTGGTGCCCAGGGACAGGACAAGGGACATCGGTGTCAAACTGTAACCCAGGAGGTATATATTTCCTGTGCTTTATTGAAAGACAACCTGTACATGGAATAGTAGTTCTTAGGGTAACTGCATCTGGACAGTAGCTGTCATTTCCCATTAATGACACATGGAAGTAGTTGAATTTGAGTGCAGGATCACCTGTGTTCTCATCAGATTATGGTATGAATGAAGCCAACAATCTTTTTGAAATGGCCATCTAGCAGAGGAATAATATTATTGGTATGCTTCTGTATTCCATGCTGTTGGAGCCGGTTCTCTCCATGGATTTGATGGTAGGGGGATTACAAGTCTTAAGGCCTGGAATAGTTTGCAGGCATCTCTGGTCAAAACTGAGTTGCTGGGACAATAAAGATCACGGATTGAAGATGTTCTCAAGTTCTCAGTTAGCATGTACCTGAAGGGTAGGGTGGAGGTGGCCAGTGTATGGACAGATGAGGAAATTTGTGTTTGGATAGAATAATCTGAGTTTGGACTTGAAAGTTTCAGTAGACATGAGATATGTTGTTCACTTTTTTTAATAATAATTTTTTATGGTTCTGTGGAACCCTTCACTGTAGCTGTAGCTTCCCTCAGGAGCGTCACCGTCCTGTAAATGGTCAGATAGTGTCGTAATAGATACTGGTTTTCATCCAGTAGTGAATTTCCTCAAAGATACCACCCAAACTGAGGAAAACTCCTTAACTAGGGAAGTGGGGAAGGAGAATGAAGTGTCCAAGGCTGTGTATGGATTGATAAAAGTTGAAATCAGTCTCCAGGTAGGGCTCCAGGTCCAGAAAATAATCTTAAATTTACTTAGAGGGAAGTGTTAGAGCTATGTAATGCCATTATTGAAAGGATCTAAGTGTGTTCTCCAAACAGAAATGCTTGTGGCTTTGCAATTTAAATCTGTGGCTTTGAACTAAGCTGGCAGGTGCAAGTTGGTAGAACTGCCCCTTTTTACCCCCGTGCTTTCTACAGTGTCACCAGCAGAATTAATCATTTGGTGAAATCGCTTGGTGTGGCAAGAAACTTTATAGTAAATTTAATGCCACAAAGCCAAAAATGTGGTCATCTGTCAGCATTCCCGTGACAGCTGCTGTAACGCGCTGATGCAGTGAAGAGAAGCGGAAAGCCAGCGAGAGCAGTAGGAACCTGCAGCCTTCCTTGTCGTGAACTTGCCCTACTAATTACCTGTATTGCTTACAAGATAGTGAGCTGACTGCAGGGTGTAAGAGGTCTCTTGAAAACAAAGCCTTTAGACACCTTGGAATAGTAAGGAGGAGTAATTGAGCTGCCGTGGGATTCTTCGATTTGAATATTGATGTCTCCTCTTTTGTAAGCCTAAATTGCCATGGTATGAGTTAGGCTTTAGTGACGACACGATTTGTGACGTGGCAAGACTCGGTAATAGCTGATGCTTCTGTCAGACTGTTATGGTTGTTATCCTGTTCATGATCATCTGTGGATCTGGTCGGCATTTCTGTTCAGGCAAAGGTGGCTCGGTCTTGGAAGACTGTGACAAATTGGGCCTGATGAGAAAGAGGCAGAATTCAGCGATGGGAGCTGTGCGTGATCGCTGAATTGCCGTACAGCTTCCTACCTGCTCTCGTAGCCACTGCTGGAGGCGTGTATCATAAACCAGGGATCACGTTCTTGAGAGAAAGGTGAGCCACGGATCTTTTATTTGGATAATGTCAGTGTTTAGCACTAAAGCTAAAATGATAGCTCGGAAAGTCTTAATCGACGTGGGCACTTGATAGTGAGAATTCTAAATGAAGCAGTTGCAAATCGTTTTGTTATTAATCGCACCATCCTTGTTTCTGGCTGGAAGGTGTTGCTGGTTGTATTGCCAAGGGTACGAGCGTCAACCATCAAAACCAATAAATAATGACAGTGAAGGAAAATAATGTTCCTTTGCTTTCGTGAACATAAAATCAATGATGGACTAGAGTTTGAAAATGCTTTTATAAGAAAGCTGTGTTAGGATTTTTCAATACACGCTAAAGTCTTAATAAGGTGATTTTCTTTTCTCGTACTCTGAATAAAGCTGATAATAGTTTTTCTAGGAGCAATGTGTTTGGAAGGAAAGTTGTTTTAGGTTTCTGTGGGTCTCTGGGCAAGCCGCTGACGCCTGTGCACAGGATGGTGACAGTGACAGGTCACTGCTTGGCACTATATGAACTTGTAGAAATTGGCAATGCTACTTAGTATGCTTTGAGTGTGAAGAAAATGTAGAGCTCCAGCCTTACTACTGCATGTAGGACTTTTCTATAGTTTATCACTTCTCTATGGCAATTCTGTTATTTGAACTTGAATCTGTAGGTTCACCGTTGGAGTTCAGTAAATGAAAGGAGGAAGGAATAGAAACAAACTGTGGTAAACTGTTTTTGTACCCTGCGGCAACTCATGTATTTAGTCCCATTTCATTACTTCTCTCATGCAAAATAGGATTCTAATTGTAACCTGCATTCATTAATCTTCAAAAATACCTCATCACTGTGAGGCTGCGGCATTTAATAGCTTCTAGATGTATGGCAATACCTTAGTTTATGCTATTGACTTCTCTTGAAAAATGAGAGTAGGGTGGGGCTGACCAAAAGGGCACGACTTGCTTGGGGCAAAAGATGTGCCGAATAGGTAGGAGTGAGGTGTGTTAATCATCTGGGTAAGGATGCTTAGACACACAGATATTTTATAGGTGCTTATTGCATTTTAAAGCTCGTGTTTCAGCTGAAGTCAGGAGACCTACAAGACTTGCAAAAAGGTGATGCTTCTCCCAGAATACTTTGCTTACTGGAACATCTCGCTTCCTGCGTAATAGAGCAAATTCAGTTGCGGGTTTGATTTATGATGCTAATTGATGTGGTAGTTGATGTGAACTGCATGTACTAATTGCTTCCTTGCTAATCCTCTCCAAATTATCTGACAAAAGCTTTTAAAATGAAGCATTATGTGTTTTTTAAAATTAGTCAGCGTACCAACAGAAAGAATAGGAGGCCCCAGGTTTGCCTCTGAGTGGCTGCTCTGAGCACTGGTCTGTTTTAGTCTCACAGGGGAACTTCAGTGGATTTAATGTAGTCTCACTGCTGTTCTTTGTGGTGTTTAGCCAATCTCTGGAAAAAAGATTTTTGCAGAGCATGTTTGGTTTTTTTTTTGGTCCCCCACTTCAGCCGGAACACTACTATTTTCTATATGGTAAAGGTAAAATATGTACAATATGTACAGTACTTGACTGTGCAGTTTTAGTTACGAAATACATGATGTGCCATTTGAATTTGTGCTGATGCATCTGTCATGCAGAAACTGAGGTGGATGAAACATCAGAATAAAGTTGGGGATAATTTATATGATGGTATTGAGATAGCAAGAGTATGCTGACTGTCTGATTCTGGTAAAGAAAACATGCGTTATGTATTTTACTTACTGTGCAAATCAATCGTTTGTAACGTAAGCCAGGAAGCTTTTGTATTTCTGGGCTGATATGAGAAATCTCTGTTGGATTATGGAATGCGGGAGTATAAAGAGATTACTTTTATCCTCACAGAAATAAGGAAAGACCTGCTTGAGAAGAGGTGAGTAGCAGCTGAGTTTTCAGTTTTGAGAGTTGTAGGAGCTGCAGTCTGAGTAGGGTAGCTGGACAGAATCATTTCTGTCACTGCAGCTCTGCCAGTTCATGTGTGTTATGGTGAAATCAAAATGTCTTCACGTGTTAAAGTTTCTGATAGGTGAGTGTTTGGCAAAATGTACGTCGATCGTAGAATCAATTTTATGAATCATTAGATTAAAGTCTAGAATCAATAATCTACCTTGAATTTAACATTCCAGGGTGCTTTAGATGCTTTAAAGATTGCAAAGTTTTCTAATTTGAGACTTGCCTTGGGAGCAAACAGATAGGCACTGGAAGGGAGACTACAGACAGCCGGAAGAAACTGGTGAATTTGGAGGAATAAAAATGCATTTAAATACCGGTATTTCCTTGTAAGTTGAATGCAGACTCTTACTACAAGAAGCAAAGTACCTCAGTGACCTAAAAAGTACAAGTACGTCCCTTCAGGGATTGCTTGACGTTAGGTAATGACGTGCTGTTAAAATTAAGCTCAAACGGATATCCCTGGAGTTACTAACTGGGCCAGTCCAATAGCTTTTAAAGAGAAATCTAGGAGATAAATGGGAAAAATCAATTTTACCAGAATTTGTGAAGAACAAGGTAGCTTGCTGGCATTGTTTCAGATTTTTTCTTTTTTTTTTTTTTTTTAAATTAGTATGTAAATATGGTGGTTTTTTTCAGGCTGAGCCAGCTACCTGCTAGAAACTTGAGTACAAATATCATCATCTTTGAAGAAAGCGGCACTTAAGTGGGCCATTTTAGAAGTTACCTGGTAGTCCTTGATTTAGTGAAAGGTGCAATCAGAAGAACCTCTTGTTACTGTCCAACGTTGATACAGTTCTCCTGGAGTATCTGACTTTCTGCAGCTGTTTTTGTGTAGTTTTCATACGATAGCTCTACTCAGCAGATGGGAATATTGCTGACTAGGTACGTGGTGATAACTTGCTAAAAGCTCCTCAGTGGTGACACATTAGGTAAATCAAACACTGGTAAGTAGATCCATTTACAAATGGGATGAGATCTCTTTTAAAACAGGATCAGCGAAGCTGCGATATAAAGCAAATGCGACAAGCGGATATGAACACAGCTGTATAAGTGGTCGTAAGTGTGAGCCTGTGTATGAATAGTGGAGCTGGCACGCAGCTCTTTACCTTGGATGCAAATAGTCATGCTAATGCAGAGGCCTGCATTATGCACAGTGCAGATGGTGGGACTCCTTGAGGATAGTTAGTAGGGGTGGGTGCTGCAGCCTCGCTGCAAGTGTTGCTAACACCTAAGCTAAGCAGACTGAAGCTGGTTTGGGTATGTAGAGAAAGTGATGTGCTTCTTGATTCCCCGTGTGGGTTTAGCTGAAAATAATACTAGGAATGTGAAAATATTTTGGTAAAGCAGAGGAACAAAGAATAAACTCACTAGAAACAGTTCTAGATCTTTACTGTCTGCTGTGAGTATAGCTTAAAGTGTGGGTGAGCCTGCAGCAATTAACCTGCTATTGCTGGAAGGGGAGGATCTTTCCACCCCACCAGCTCCCTTTCACATGTTCTAGCCCTTTGGAAACCAGCTTGGTGTAAAAATAATTGTTTTATGAGGCTAGCAAGCTGAGTAAACTTGCTTAAGACTCAGAAGAGCTTCAGAGGTGTTGAAGGCCTGGGTGTGGGCTTGTGCTGCCAGGTGTGGGACAGGTGGCTGGGGTGCCAGAGGGCTACTGGCTCCGCTCGGTGGGTTACTGGCCTGTGCCTAAACCTTGCTTGCCGTAAGCTGGGGCGCAGTAGCAGAGAGCTGTGCAGAAGCTAATGCGGCTGAGCTGAGTGCTAGGCTGTAAAATAACTTCCAGGCTCCAAGGAACTTGAACCTGTTTCTCTGGGAGCTATAAATGCATGTTCCTTTTATCTGCAGCTGATCGTAAATATGTTGAACCTGTTGTATAATCAGCAGTCTGAGGTTTTAATTAGTCTTACCAAAAAGCTATTATGTGCCATCCTTATTTTCCTCTGCTGTGTACAAATTAAAATACTCTTAGAGTCGGATTATATGCACGTCATGAAGCTAAGCACAATTTTTGTTTCAGCCAGAAGAAGCTAATCACACACGAGTGCCGAAAGATGATACAGCACAATCTATTTTATGTCTGCTAGATCTCTAGGATCTTTTGTCGCACACAGTGAGGCACGGTTGCAGTTATTGCAAACTTGAGTGTCTACGGTTTTCGTAAGTATCCGTTGATATCTGCTGATGTTAAGGAAAGGAAATCTTGTCTTCAGTGTTTCTCAGCCATAATCTAATCTTGTGGTGGACCTTCACTGTCTGCAGCTGTTTAATTTTTGGAGGATGATCAAGTTGTTTGTTAGGGACTTGTGAGTTGTGGAACAGGCACTTTGGAAAGAAAGGGGTGATTGTTGCAAACTTGACACCCACTATAGTGAAGAATGAAGCATTTCTAAAATGTGGTGAATAATTGCGGTGTTCTAGGCTCAAGGAAATGAGAAGCACGTTCCTGAAGGCAAAGTGTTGTCTTATGTTAATGCCGCTCGATGTTGACTACTTTGTATGGCGCAAGTAATCTTTAAACTAATGGGTGATTGTGGTAATTTGTTAATGTTGAGATAATTGCAGCACTTAAAGGAGCAGCTGTTGGCCAAAACATTCAGTTATTTTTTGCATTAGACAATTGGCATTTTCTGGAAAATGCTTATTAATCCAAAAGTATATGAGTGCCCAGCTACCAGGTGTATTTGAGTGGGTGTCCTTGCACTCAATCCCTCTTCCCCTTGTCTGTTTGTACCACAGAATCAGATAACTGCTGCCTTCTGTCAGCGAGGGGGGAGGATCTCGCCGTGCCGTAGGGGTGAGAATTTTGCCAACATGCGCTTTCTGTGGAAACATTAGTCACAAAATATTACTGAATGAAAAAAATAAATGAAGGAGCCAGTGTAGGTCAACCTTCTCATTATGTCGTTATACTTCCTTTTACCTTGCTAACCTGATACTGAGGTGTTTCAGGAGTCTGATAACTAATAGCTGTAGATATATTCTAGTTGGAGCAGTATGCCGGTTGAAAACTTAGATCTTAAGCTTTTAAGAATTATAATCTTGCATTTCAGTGAATAACACAGGATTTATATTTTCAGATTTTCAAGAAAAGTTAAATTTGTATCACCAGCTACTAAGATTTAGTTGAAGATTCTCAACACTGCTCAACAATCACCCATGTATTTTTAACTTAATTTTTAAGGTAATAGGCACCTTTCTTTTATTAGGACTTTAGCTGTCTGTATATCTTGAATTTGTTGCAAATAAAAAAATCTTGAAAGAAAGGAAAATATATGGAATGATACTGCTTGGGAAATTAACATCCCATCATAGAATGATTTAGGTTGGAAAATACCTCTGAGATCAAGTCCGACCGTTAACCCAACACTGCCAGGTCACCACTAAACCATGTCCCTCAGCACCACATCTACACGGCTTTGAAACCCCTCCAGGGATGGGGATTCCACCACTGCCCTGGGCAGCCTGGGCCAGGCCTTGACAACCCTTTTGGGGAAGAAATTTCTCCTCATGTTCAGCTTAAACCTCCCCTGGCCCAACTCAAAGTCATTTCCTCTTGTCCTGTCGCTTGATGCTTGACAGAAGAGACCAGCCCCATCTGGCTCCAGCCTCCTTTCAGGGAGCTGTTGAGAGCCTGAGAGTATCATCTGAACCTCTTTTTCTTCAGGCTCAACAATGCCAGGTCCCTCAGCCTCTCCTCACAAGACTTGTGCTCTGGATCCCTCATCAGCTTCATTGCTCTTTGGACTCTTCTTTCAAGTCGGCTGGTTTTGTTCTGACTTCTACTGCAAAGTACGGGGCTTAGCAACTTCAAAGTGTTAAGTGCTTATGAGCAGAATTCACAGTCCATGGCATGGTAGGGTAGATCAGTGAGTTTTCTTTGCTGTTCTTTGTGCAATAAAGGTAGGAATGTTTGAAAGTTTAATTTACCTTATTTACCAAATAATTACCGGTGTGGCTGCCCTGGCTTTAAAAACAGGTTTGAAGACAGGCCCAAGGTTCAAAGAAGTTGTTAGTTTAGATTTTCTAGTTCTTATTGGTACTTTTTGTCTAGTACCTTCTAGATATTGATAATGGCTTGGAGGTGTGAGCAGAACACCGTGTCTGCTGCTTTGACAAACAGGATATTAATGAAAGTTTCACCGAAGTAGTAACTCTGTCCGTTTGTGAGCGACTTTACTGATGAGCATTGTTGGAGACTAATACTCCCTCCTGAGCAATTCAGCAGATAATGCTCTGCTCTATTAAGTTACAGCATCTTCCAGATGACTTGGATCTTAAGTTCTAGGTGGGGCTTAACCAAAACACATTCCATCTTATTGCTAGGGAGTGTTGGCCTTTTTAAAATGCATGGTATTAACTGCTGCTGCTAATTTTAGAACGTGTATTTTTGAAATGCCAATAGTAGCTACATACTTATTAAAATTGAAAATAAAAGGACTTTTTCACTCTCGGGAAGATCTATTGCAAAAAAATACAAAAAAAATACTGTGTTACGCGGAAGTTCAGTGTTGAATTCTGTCATGTTTGAAGCTTAGGAGTTCTTGCCTGCCTTGCATTCAAGTTTCTGTTGGGTTTCAAGTGACTGCACAGGCTGTACAAACTTCAAGCAATGCGGCTGTGCCTGATTGTATATTAAATACGACTATGAATCCTGTGGGGCATGGGTTCAGCATGTCAAAAGTGACCTCTTGTGTTGCCATCCATATGAAAAAGTAATAGAAATATGTCCTGGAAATTGAACCGCCTTACTGAAGATTTATTTGAGGTCACAATAACTTGCTCTGTTTGCCCCCAAAAATTTGGACTTTGTCGTGAGCAACAGTGAAGAATTACAGTGATAGGTTACTACTGGTTTACCTTTGAAAGTAATTATGAGCAATTCCTGCCTGGGTTACGGCACTGTGAGCTTTTGTTGCCTGTATTGCTGCAGTTAAAAATCTTTGCAGATTTCAAGGGGGATTGTTAAATATTCTTGATAGCAGCTCAGTTTTTGTGACATTTAGAGTACAACTCTTTTTTTTTTTTTTTTTTTTTTTGT
>VWZK01010575.1:100786-162883 GCA_013396935.1 Baryphthengus martii
TTTTTTGTGTAATGTAGGTTTACTTCAGAGTGACAGTGAATGGGAAAGGATTGATGTAAAGAACAGAGCCACTGACACACAGCTGGGTGATTTGAAAGGTTGAGAACAAGCCAGGCTGTGAGGTGAAGGATGAACACAGTGGGTTTGAGTGTATTTGGATTTCTTTTCGTGCTATTGACTGCTGGCTGGAGATGTCACCAGAATGAACCCACACACTGCTGTCCTACGGTGGGTGAACAGCTTGTGCGGGCAAGGTTTGATCTCTCCGTCCAAGGTCAAGGAAAGCGCGGCGCGACAAAACCACGTCTGGTATGTCTGTGGCGTTGATAACAGGGAGTGCTTTGGATCGGACACGCAGCGGTACCCCCATGTGCGCAGCTCCTCTAAAGCCTTCGCTTGAAGTGCTCTGGGGATTCAAGTCTCCGATTGCCACAGATACCTGAGTTAGTTTCTTGTCTAAGCCTGTTGATCTTGATCTTTAAAGCAATCAAGAGTTTGTCTCCACTGCTCCTTGGTGAATGGCTTCTGAGGTTTGATCGTCCTGATGGTTGTGCTGTCTTCTGTTTGCAACAGCCCTAACCGGGCTCTCTGCTGTGCTTTCTTACACTCACCAGCTCTTTGCTGGCAGGGAAAGGACTGCAAGTCCTCACCTCTATCTGGTAGACTGAACATTAAAGCCTTTATTTCAAAACAAAACAAAACCCCACAAACTTTCAGTTGGTTTTCAAAGTTTTTTTTTCTTGAAGCTGGTTTCCAAAGGTTTTCCTTGAAGTGAGGAAGATGCTCGTAATCTTTATCATATGTGACAGAGAAGTACCTGCTGGCTTGAATATTAAGATAACTTTTTTTTCTCAAATTATCTATGAAGAAATACTAGCTGTATTTTTCTTCCTCTTTTTTTTTTTATTCTTCTCTAACACAGGTTTTACCATTCAAAGCCAGAACTAAGCTGGGCACCTTTAAAACCTTGTTTAGAAAACCAAGGTGCCTCTGAACCATGATCTATGTGCAGATCGGAGACTGCGATTATCTTCCTTTGCTGCTGGCTGTTTATTTCATCCGGTTTTGTGGATCTGCAGAATTCCTCTGCTGTTGAGTCACGTCTAAGGTCAATCGTGACTGAGCAGCTTGGAGAAGGTTTTAAGTGAAACAATGATACTTTTTAGGACTGTGTCAGATGATTACTTGGCTGTAACTGTTGTAGGATAACCACAGTAATATCTAGTGCAAACAAACTGGCTTTTTGTACATTCTCTGAGAAGTTGTTACCAGAATTATTTAATTGGATTTCTGGAAAAGAGATGAAGAGCAAGCTGTTGTGGCTGAGCAGGAAGAAAAGTATTTTGACTTCGGCCTCACAGCTATGTGGTGGAAAGGGTTTATATTGACTTTGAACAACCTAATTGAAATGTAAAAACCCAAGATACCAGGAGAGTCCTGTACTGCTATGACTAATTGGGATTCAATTGGGATTTTTTTGTTTGTGTTGTTTTTCGGGAATGACAGAATCAGGCTAATAATTACTAAACCTTTGCCTAAGAGTGACCAGAATTACTATGGGAGAATGTCAGGTGCTTGTTTTTAAACACCTTCAAATAGAATTTAAGGGGAAAAATCCCAAACAGTGGACTGATACTCAACTCCGAATGTTTTCAGCTTCTACTTAGTAATATAAGCAGAAAACTGAAGCAGAGAGGAGCAGATGTCCAAGCTAATAAACACATTCAGAAAAATGCCTTGGTTTTATATGGAAGAAGAAAAGTGTGGTGCATCTGTGGCCATCCTTCTGAGCTCGGGAGCTTAGTGCAAGAGATTAATTATTGAAGGCAGATTTTCCTAGTGCATTCTCTAGCTCTGTGCTAGTGGAAAAGGTGATGATTAACGTGAGCTGGTTGATGGGTACAGAAGAAATACAGAAATGCATAAAAGCTCTTAAAATACTAGGAATTGTTGCTGTTCTGAGTAGATTCCAGTGAGAGGAGGATTTAGTTCCACTGCAAAGCTTGCCTTAAATTGAACAGTCCGATTGAATGCAGGCTTTATCTTTTCTTTGCTATCTTTTGCTTTTACTGATGAACTCCTCCTTACAAACTAAAGTCACTAGGAAATTGGTTGCATATCTTTGCTATAAATGACCTTTGTTATGGAGGAATTCGCCGTGTTAGGATGGAGTAAGCTCTTTGAGGCATGGGCTGTAGTTGGCTGTGCCAAATGTAATATGGACCAATACAGCAGATAATACAATAACTTGATAAATTTCAGAACCCTTTCTCTGGCACATTCCTGGATTTTGAGTTTCAGTGGGCTTTGGAAATAGCAGTATATAGTATAGCTTGTAATAATCTCCATCTGTTTTGCTGGGCTTCTTTTCATATTAAGTGAACAAAATGATATCAACCGCTTCTTCAATACCTCTTTGTTCGTTAATGTTGGGAGTCAGTGTCTTTGACAGGCTGCTTTGAGGGAGACATGCTCTAGCAGGCAACTTTAAAAATAGAACTATGCTAGCACCTATGGTTTAGCATAACAATTGCTGATAGATGAAAACCGTGTTGAAATCATTGACTTGAAGTGTGAGTCAGGAAGGCGAGGAAAGGGTCTCTAGAAAAAGCTGGTTCGTAGCTGTTGCAGACTTTCCCTGTTAAGTGCTGTGCTGAGTGTAATTGTAAAAGCTTGCTTGCAAGCATTAGCGTGATTATTAGCATTGGGTGCTGAACCTGTGTCGATAAGAATGCTGGTTTGGGGTAAAACGTAGAGCAAAAATCATACAATTTGGGAATAAAACACAGTGAGATATCAGTCTGACTAACTACAGTCTCTGCTGTGAAGCAAGTATCAGAAGCTTTGAAAAGGTCAGATGGTGGCTTTGGTAGTAAACAGCTAAATATACAGAAAGCATTGTACTAACTATTTCCCTAAGACACAATACTGTTTGAGGTGGTGGTTCTGAAGTGTTGGGGTTTTTTTCCTTTTTTTTTTTCCTCCCAGTATAGTTGATTTAGGTCACCCTTAAAACCTGAAGTTTTTTGAGGATAAGCTGCTCAGTTCATGACTGTGTGCGTTTTGTGGTTTACCTCAGATTCAAGACATCAGAGGTAAGAAAGGATTGGAGATGGTGGCTGTAAATGCACTTTCAAAGTAGATCTCCAAACAAGCCCGTGGTTTAATTCAAACTTAGCTTTGGGCCTAAAAAAGTGAAGTGCAGCTGCCCATTTACTTAACCCATGAGCTCAGTGCCATTTGAGTAGCAGGAACACAACTGACATGTAAAAGCATGATAGTTAAAGACTTGAAGTAGTTGATCCCTTTTCCTTGAAAGGATGGTCCAGCCCTGGCCCAGGCTGCTCGGGGCAGCAGTGGAGTCGCCATCCTTGGAGGGGTTTCAAAGCCGTGGAGATGTGGTGCTGATGGACATGGTGACCTGGCAGTGCTGGCTTAGTGGTTGAACTTGATGATCTGAAAAGTCTCTTCCAACCAAAATGATTCTGTGATTCTATGACAATTGTTTGTCACATCTTGTGTATGAAAAACTGAAAAGAAAGCTTTGCTGTCAGGATGGGATGTAGGAGAACTGAAGCTGTTGCTAAAGGGTTAGCTCTGCGGGTATTTTCCTGTAGCTTAAACTCCCTGCTATATCAACAACTAGCAAATAACTGAAGCAGGTCTGCTGAGTAGTAGTTGAATTGTATTTCATTTTGTATGATAAATTACATTTATCAGATTATAATAACGGAAAAGCCTTTTAAGCGATGACGAGGACTTAATTCCATGGAGTTTCTAATAGTGTCATGTTCTAACAGTCGGCTATAAAACAATTCCAACAAGTAGATATTAACTTCCTGAACTGATAACTAATGCTAAGAAATCACTATCTCATGCTTTGAAAGGCACACGTGGTTTACTTAAGCACCATCTATACTTCTTTTCCTAGTTATATAATGTTTAGACGTAGGTAGATCTAGACTTAAGGTAATTGTAAAACTGAATAAATTCTTAGGTGGTTGGTCATGAGCAATATGCTCATTATGTAATATTTACTAAAGGGTTGAAGATTACCAAATGGTTGTAATATATGAGTTGAAAGTCTTAAAATGGGTGAAAACACAGCCTTTTGAAGATGCTTCCAACTGGAAATAAATAATAGCTCTGAGTCAGTAAACCTCCTGATGTGACTCTTATAGAGACTGGAAACGCCATGCTTGAACCGTTAATACATGAATAAGTAGAAGCTGAACGAGAGGAGAAAGACTGAAGAACTATACTGTGCTTATTTTCTTACACAAGAAGTTGACTTACTCAGTTTCATCTAATTTATATGTAGAAAAAAATAACCTGTATGTAATTTATTGACATACATAATTTACAAGTAAAACTGTTATAGATGTTCTGTACTTCAAGCATCAGAAATTGCTTGAAAGTGATGAGTCTAGTTCTTGGTTAGTATTTCTTAAGAAAAAAAAATGTTGTGAATGGAGATTGCAAGTCGGATGTAGTGTGCTGTTGAGTAATCTTGGTTCTGTTGGAAAAGAACCTGTAGGGCCTTCATAGTCTGAGGAGTGATGAGCACTCTGAGGACTGAAGGCTAAATTCCGTGGGGTTTCTGGATTCATTTTTTGTACCTGTTTAAGGCAGGTCACTTATTTGTAATAGCACGTGGACTGTACACTGAGGTAAAATTTTACTTTCTTGCCATGCACTACAGAGCTCGTTCTGAAAGTATGATGCATATGCTGTTATAATTGAGCTGAACTTTGCATGAGAATCGTGCTAAGAATTGGAGGGAGTAAAGAATGAAAGAGGGGACCTAGATAAAGGATTTTTCTAAGAAATGAGCAAAATATGGCATCTGCTTGAGGTTCTGTTGTCCCTCCATAACACTTTCCAGTTACTAGTTTCCAGTTTCTGATCCTCTCTGCTCTACCTAAAATCATCAGAGGCACGTACAGGAGTCAGCATTAAAACCAGGAGGATAGAAGTAGCGATAAAGTTGTCTCCATTGAGGAAAGGCAAAGTACAGGTGGTAGAAGTGGAAAAACCTTGCAAGTCGTAGAACAAATTTCCTTGATCTGTATTTTGTAATCAAACCAACTATTGACGAAGGTTAATGAAACACCCCCCATTACAGTTGGGATTGACTGGCTAATCTGTAGCAAGCCTCAGGGCTGCTGTCCTGAGGTACCTGCTTGAATATGCTGTCCATAAAATTGGCAGGACCAGGCTAGGCTTGCCTCTCAGGGCTTCAGAAATTCGAGACTTGGCAAATGTCAGTAGCTGTTCCAGTGAGACAGAGGCTGTAATTACTTGAATGAAACTTGACCGACATACGAACAAAAAGTACCTGTTTGGGGCTTACTGCCAAGTGCGGATTTGTACTTAAGCAGATATAATTACATGGACTTTGCCCCGGATTGTTTGACAGATTAAATTTCTATGATAGCGCAAGATAACAGTAGGTCACAGTGGAAGAGTGAGGTTCCTAAGCATCTATTTTCACAGCCACGGGTATAATCTGTTTAATTGAAAACCAAATCTGTGCCAGTGTTCGGTGATGATGGTGTAATGTCAGTGTGAGGACGGTGAGTTCGTAAGGGTCTTTTTGATGAACCTTGAGTGGAGGTGACACTTGCTTTAACATGCCTGGCTGCTTCTTGAGGCCTGAACAGCCCCCTTAGTTCTGAAGTAGCGACAACTGACATGCAATGTTATACTACAAAGAGATTTTTTTTTTTATCGTAGTTATCACGCTAAGGACCAAATTGATATTGAGCCGCCTTTCGCCAGCGGATACCGAGTGCAATGCAAATCTGTCTGGCTGTCGAATTAAGTAAATAAGGAGGTCTTGCACGTGGGACTTGATTAGCGGCACTGGATATTGAGCGTGTGGACTCCAATAGCAGCTGGTGTTCTATTTTCAGAAGCCTCTGAGGAGCCGTGATCTGGAAGCGTTGATCTGCTAGTCTCTTAGGTCAGCCCGTCGGCGAGCGGAGCGTGGGCACGCAGCGAGGCTGCGGGGCAACGGCAGGCTGCTCCTGCTGGTCAGCACCAGGGGTGGAAACACGGGGAACTGGGAGTTCTTCCTGTTATGCAAGAAGAAAAAAAAAAAGTTATTTGCCTAGTGTAATATAAAAGGAGCCGCCTATCTTTGCATGGCCGAAGTCACGACCTGGAAGAGCTCCATGCTTCTCTGACGAGTTCATTTAAAGTCTTGACGATGCGTTGGAACCAGCGTCTGTGCATCTAGGTAGTGCACAACCTGATTGCTGCACCTTTTCTGGGGAAGGATGTTATTCATTGCAAAGGAGCTGGACAAAGATGATGTCAAATATAGGTATGATGATTACTAGCTTTCAGTACGGTTTCTGTTCTGGAAAAATAAGCCTTTGAGCAAGTTTCCTATTTAGAAATTTTTTCGGTAATGTGCTAATGAGGGATTGCTTGGGAGACAGTAAGTTCATCTTGTCAGAATTTTTTAGATGAGTACCTTGCAGCAATGTCTGGAAAAACTTTAGTTCTGTCTGTTGGTATTCAGCTGGTGCCACTGCGAAACGGAGATGTGTTTGGCTGAAAGAAATTTAATTTAAGAAAACCCATAAAGTGTATTGTGGGGTAGATGCAATAATTCAATTAGCTGAAGTGATTCATACACATTCTAAATAATTGTAAAGAGTCTCTTTATGCAGTGCATGTAATTTTGTGGCTGTATTTAAATTTTTGCTTGCAGAAGTGATAACCAGACTGTGTGGCTGAGGTGCTTTCAGAAAAGCTTCAGTGGGACATTACTATTGCTTAAGGCTGTGCAGAGAGCACTGGGTTTCTATGAAGTCTTTCAAAAGCCTGAATAAGCGAACACTCACTCTGTTAGTAGTTCTAAAGGAGCTCTGGGCTGAAAACTCTGGAGAAACAGACTCATTTTTAGTAAAAAACACCTGAAGAAAGGTGATGGTTTGTAGAGGTGCAATGTTTGGAAACAGTTTAATTAATTCTTGTGTCCTCTTTGCTTATCTGAAAAGAAGCTTTTTGAAAGGACTGCAGACATCTGCAGTGCTTTTTAATATTTGATGGGCTTGTACAATTCTTCTTACAGAAAATTCATGACTTGCTCTATTTCTGGGAGTCTGATCTGGAGAGAGCATGAGTAAAAGAGATCAGATGGATTCTTTAACTTTCCATTACAATATAGCTATCCAGAGACACTATCAGCTGGTACAGGTTGACCTGACTTGTTTTCTTCTCACGTCTGTTAGCTTAGGATCAACAGATAAATTTGAGGGATCTGAAACAGAATCACATTCTCCTAGGATGCTTTTTTCGCTCGTCTTTGGAGTAAATGCATTGGTAAGGTAGAGATTTGCTGCCTGATGGCTTCTTACTGCCAAAGAAGTTATTTTTAAAGCTTTTGCAAAAATGTGAATACCACCACAGCATGAGTTTATATACCAAAAGGCTTTCAATGCAAAGCAAGCAGAATTGAATACTAAATTGGTAACAGGCTTCAAAACATGATGCTTTCAGTTTGAGAAAATCACGAAAGCATGAACTTGTTTTCAATCCATGGATCCCGTAGGCTTCTTAGTTGACACATTTACCTTTACATTCCTTATTCTTCAGCAAAGGGAAGTTTATTGGCAGTTCATTTCTCCTCCTTGCATTGCAGAAACTACTTGGAAAATAGCCAGACTTCCATGAGTAGAGGGCTATGGAAACCTACTGAAAATACTTTTTTGATAAAATTTGGTGAAAGGAGAAAAAAATACACTATCTGCTGAAAAGTTTCCAAAAAGCTATTTGTTCCTAGAAATTATTTTTTCTTCTGAGTGAGAAAAATACTAAATTTTTAAGTGGGGTAATAAATAATCTCCACTTTTCAAAGCTTTTTTTTTTTTTGTACCCTATTTAGTGGTATCTTGTGTATAGTGTAGCCAGAAGATGCAATAGAATTTTAGTTGTAGGAAACATGGATTTGTTGGTACTTTACATGACCGTGATATATACCTGCTAAGTATATGGTGCTGTATTTCCCAACCTTAAACTACCCAAAATCTTATTAGCCTTTTTTTTTTCTGTTGCTGTTGTCAGCTCTCAAGTGCAGATAGCCAGTTATGGAGAGTAATGAGAACAGGTTGTTTCTCATCCAGCCAGACTTTGGTCATGTCAGGTGAGCATTATTAGAGTGGTTCAGGTAAAGATGTTGTGTAAGAAACCCTTGTAAGCTGAGTGTGCTATTCTGGGCATGGCTGTAGCAGGAGCAGCTTCTTCCCCTGGTAGAGCTAAAATGAGCACACGCTGTATATCAGAATCTTTTAAATATTCTTTTTGTCTGTGTGGTTTTGGGGTGGGTTGTGGGGTTTTTTTGTTGTGGGTTTTTTTTTCCTCTGAGTAGTCTGTCAAGTACTTGACAGAAGTTACTGAAATGATAACTGATGGCTTTCAAAGGAAACGAGCTGTCAAAGTCTCATCTGTTGGCAGAGGGGAGAAATAATCCTTGTTCGCTTAAGTGGTACAGTCTGGCAGCTGGATGACTCGTGGGACTAGATGGAGAAGAATTTGAAACTCTTGAGCTGTACCCGACCTCCCTAGTCTGATTTAACTGTACACGCTAATATTTGTGTGCTTTAAGGGTAATGTGTTAGAAGAAAAGTACGTGACTGTAGACATAAAAATACATTTTCTGAAGGACTTGCAGAAAAAAAGGTGAGATGCTCATTTTGGTACATTCCTCCAGTTCAATTCTGCGTATTCCAGTGATTCTGTCACAAAGGAATTTTTTTTAAAAGTGAGATTTATCTGGTTAAATAACTGTCAGTAGCAGAGTCTTAGTATTTTTCATAAAGAATTTTTAAGACCCTCACGTTACTTGTGTGGTCTGAACAACCCCGAGTTGGTTTATTATCCTCCTCCTTTGTCATGAGCTAGTTCGAAAACAGCAAAGAGAAACACTCAGGGGGCAGAACTCTGCTGCATGCTGTGATGTCGCCATTCCAGCTGCAGCGGAGGCAATCTTGCATGATGTTAAAGATTGAGGAGCTTCTTAGATATCTTTTATAAGGGAAATATCTGCAGTTCTAAATACAGTGGCAAGAGCTCACGCTCAGTAATGTCTGAAGATTTTTCTTTGTTTAGATTAGTGAATAACAATGATGTGGTGGGATAGAAACTTTGTTGTCAACACTGAACAAACTCCATTTGTATGTCTAAAAAGAAAACTGAGCTCTTTACTTTTGTGGATCTTCATGTTGGTGGTTTTTTTTCCTTCCTTCAAGGAATTATCCATATTAAGAAATTCTGTTTTCTGAGGGTGCAGATGAGTTGTAAGCCTCATGCATGTTGTTGCTATCCCAGCAACTACTGGTGGGAGTAAATCCTACATTACTTACCATGGTCAGAGCTTGCTGTCTGCGGAGGGATCTTACAATACACAAAACTTCATGCTTTTGCTTCAAGTCATCTTTTCATGAAGACAGAAATATGGAAACTTTTTCTTTTCAAAACACAAGAGCTGCATCATCAACAACAAAAAAACCTAGATGAATCCAATCCTCGGACTGTTAAATTTTTCCACCATTGGCAGGAAATTAACTTTTGCACAGTATTAACTCAGCTATGCTTGGTACCAGTCAAAACAACGTGTTAATTGTGTATGATTAATAACACAAGCTAAAAAAAGTGGAACTAACCCCATTGACACTCTAATGCTGTGAACAGTTCTGTGCTGCGCTCTTGGTAGATAGAAATACACGCTGATACCACTTGACTGTGTTTGGTAGTGCAGTGGGTAATGCAATCCAATGTCAGATTCTATAAAAATCCTGAGATATGAGGCTGTATGACTTTTTTTTTTTTGGCCTGATGTTCATCAGCTTCTTGTCCACATAGCTTTTGGCAGCCTTGGTGCCTGTTTGTATCTTGCAGCCTGGAGATCTTGAGATGGTGAATATGAGCAACAACATGGTTTGGAAATGAAAAGCAGCTTGTTTCAAGGAATTGTTTCATTTTCAAAAGTTCAGGTGCTAGGAATGAAAATACCAAGTTTATAGGGTGGGTTTTTAATTTGTTTACTCTTCTTCAAGCTGGATGCTTGCTAGAAAAGGATTTAACAGAGGCAGCCCTAACACTTGGTCTCAAACAGTAGCAGAGTTACAACTGAACTGAGGTTTTTATGAACTCTTCTGTATTAGAGTAATATTGTCAGGCTGCTAAAAGCATCCTTGCTCTGGAAATGGAAAAGAGAAATTTTGATAAACGGCTGAATACTCAGGCTATTCAGAATAATTGGAGCATTTAATTTTTATTTTTTTTTACAGGGACTTCAGTGATTAATTGAAAGTACTTGTGTGCTGGGAACTGTGCAATAAACTACAGAAAGGGCAGGAGCTCTTTAATGAGAGAAAGAACATTCCAGTTTGTCAAAGTGTCCTTAATAGGCATGTTTAATGTTTCTTAAAAAAATAGTAAACCCCTCATTGTTTGTGTGAATGCAGATGGAACTTCACACTTACATGTGGAGCAGGATTGTTTCTGCTGGTAGAACAAGAATATTATGAGTATTGTTAAAGGCTGGCAAACAGCTGGTCATACGTGTATTTTTTCTGTAACCAGCTACGAGTAGTGTCTATTGGTAGGACAGAATAGCAAGGTAAGTATTGTGCTGTAGGCACATCATTCTTGATTAGTAGGCTGTACTTGTGCAATAGAAAAGGCACAGATGTTGTTCATGATCTCTGAAGGTATAATATTGTTTCCTTACACAGGGGAGAATTATGTTAGTTTGAGAATCTTTGCCTAAACAGTATTTACCACTGCCACTATTAGTACCTGTACTAATCATGAGGCTAACAAAATAAATGCAAGAGCTTATTCATCTATTTTCAGTTGAATTTTGTGGAGTCTTATTCCAACATCCTCAAGTATGACATTCTATAAATAGGGATAAGGCAAGTAAGCATTAGTCCTTGGTATGTTAGTAAATGCAGGATTGGTTTGTACATCAGGAACTATAATACCAATAATTCTGCTGACATCTGGAAGCAGAACAACATTCAGGTGAGAGTTTCCTGTACTGTAAGTGCAGTGAAACTCCAAAGATGACTAGCAAGTGAGGATGATATCTTCTTCCAGGAACATGGTATTGAAGAATGTCATTTGCTAATGGATATCCAGGGGGTAGGAGTCTCTAAATCCTTTATATTGGTTCTAGGCCTTTAAGGTCTCGTTTGTTTGGTGTGTCATCTGACTGAGAACATAGCTTCACAGAATGGTGGGAGTTGGAAGAGGCCTCTGGAGATTGTCTCATCCAACCCTCTTACTAAAGCAGGGTCACCCAGAGCAGGTTGCCCAGCATCGTGTTGTTCAGGTGGGTTTGGAATTTCTCCAGAGAAGGAGACTCCACAGCCTTTCTGGGCAGCCTGGACCAGGCTCTGGCACCCTCACAGCAAAGAAGCTTTTCCTCCTGTTCAGAAGGAACCTCCTGGATTCTAGTTTGTAACTATTGCCCCTTGTCCTGTTGTTGGGCACCACTGACAAGAGTCTGGCCCCATCCTCTTGCCCCCAGCCCTTAGCTGTTGATCAGCATTGATCAGATCCCCTCTCAGTCATCTTTTCTCCAGGCACAACAGCCCCAGGGCTCTCAACCTCTCCTCTGCACAGAGATGCTCCAGTCGCCAGGCTTGATGGAAAGTACAGTACTCGCTTTTCAGTGTAGTTGGGTTTCTCTGTTCAGAAGAGTGAGTGGACTATGCAGCAGGGAAAGCGATTGACAAATAATGTAGGAAGATAAATCCATCTGAGTTCTGACCGTGAACTCCCAACGTAGTAAGAGTGTGCTTTTTTTGGAAAAGAAGTATGAGCTACTGGGACAATCTGTGTTAAAGAACCTGTAAGTCCATGCTTAAAATACTATAAAATAGCGCTTTAGATTACCCCCACAAGTTTTAGTAGTAAAGTCAGCATTTGGTCAAAAACTTAAAGGAATTGTACTTGACCAGACAGATCCTGGTCTTTTGAAGCTGTGGTCGGTAACGTGTGTGTGTTTGACCCAACTGGGAGCTTATAGAGCCAGGTGAGGATGGTTTTATGTCAGCTGTCCTAAACTAGAGGTGCTGAGTTTTCTGATAAATGAATATTTATTTTTATGCTGAACTTGACTAGAGAAACAATTTCTTACTCTGTTGAAGCACCTCAGTAATGAAGCTGTTTGAGTAGTGTTTGAAGTGAGGCAGATATTCTTTATACCAGTGTCTGAGGTGCTACCTAAGCTAAGAATGAATAGTAATTAATTGATTCAAATAGTTGAATGTAGAAATAATTGCGTATTTACTTTTTTTTAGAATAAGATAAATGAAAAATGTTTTTATTAGTAAGCACCTGTCCTGCCTTCTAAATTTTTACATCTGTGTGAACGTTTTGCTTAAAGGAGCTTCTGCACAGGAAGAGCAATTCTGACAAAACATCTGAGGAGGATCATACAGATACAGAACTGAGCTGTTTGATCCCAGTTGGGAACTTTTTGGTTTATGATCATTCATTCCCTAAAAGAGCCACCTAATTAATCAGCCTTAAGGGGCAGCTTATCCAGACACACTGGAAAAAAATGTGAAACTTCGTGTCCTCAGCTCCTGGTCTCGATAAGTAGGTGTATTGCTGAGCCATAAATGCACAGCTTCTTTTTGGGATTTTCTACTAGTTTAGTGGGGTTAGATGAAAGTGGGTCTAGAACATAAGCATTGGAACTAGGTGATCTCGAAGGTCTGTTTTAACGCAAACGATTCTGTGATGATTGTGTGATCTAAACCAGCATTAGGAACTCAATGTGGCCTCCCCACTTCAGATCCTGTGACTTAAGTTTTGACACTCTCCCCACCCTTCTTTTGGTGTTTTTCACTACTTTTCTGTTCTGAAGTTTTGTCTCTTTTTTTTCCTCAACGCTGCTTTTTCAATTATGAAGTAAAATTTACTTTTCTGTTTTGTGGCATATCTTAAATATTTTAATGGGTTTTAAAGCTCAGTGCATCTGTAAAACTGGAGAATTTAAAGAAATAAGCCTGATTTATGCAGTAAGTACTTAGTTCTCATGGAAACTGGGCTAAAATCTTGAAAGATTCTGATAGCATGTCAGACTGACAAGCATCATGTCCTCGCATCCTCACACTGAGATCAGACCAAATTAAAAATCTTTCTTCTGCTGCGATCAGGCAAGGATGAGCTGTACTGAATGCCTTCAGAGGCTTGCTTAGAAAAGGTTGGTCTCTCTTGATCTGCAGGTTTCCTGCAAGCCTTAAGTGGTGTGGATTTTGCTTTGCTGTGTGTTTTGTCAGAGTTAGCACCAATTGGGGCAGTGCTGTGCAGGTATGTATGTCCCCTGGAAACCTGAAACTAGGATGTTGTCATTTTCTGGTTGTTTTTTTTATAAATAGGTCAAAGTTAGAGCTGATTTGATAAAGCATAGAGCTGTATGAACAAGCTCGTAGGCACAAGGTCTTTCTCGGGTGTAAGTGATGCCAGGCATTGAGAAGCAACTGAAAAATAATAATCGGACTTTTATCATAGAGTGGTTTGGGTTGGAAAGGAGCTTGGAAGGTCACGTAATCCAACCCCTGGGCACTGAGCAGGGACATCTGCAACTAGAGCAGGTTGCTCAGAGCCCTGTCCAACCTGACCTGGAATATTTTTCCAGGCATGGGGCATTGACCACCTCTCTGGGCAACCTAGGCCGATGTTTCACCACTCTCATTGTCAAATAACTTCTTCCTTCTCTCTAGTCTATATCTCCCCTCTTTTAGTTTAAAACCATCACCCCTTGTCCTGTCACAACAGGGCCTGCTCAAAAGTCTGTCCCCATCTTTCTGACAGGCCCCTTTAAGTACTGAAAGGCTGCAAGGAGGTTTCCCTGGGGCCTTCTGTTCTCCAGGCTGAACAAGCCCAACTCTCTCAGCCTGCCCTCACAGCAGAGGGGTTCCAGCCCTCGCATCATTGCTGTGGCCTCCGCTGGCCCTTCTCCAACAGATCCCCGTCTTTCCTGTGCTGAGGTCTCCAGAGCTGGACCCAGCACTTCAGTGGGGATCTCACCACTGGAATGGAGCTGAAGGGCAGAATCCCCTCCTTCCACCCATTGACCACGCTGCTCTTGAACAGTATTCGTCGCTTTACGTGTGTCCTGCACATACGGTCTGTTTGGAGCTCAGTGTTAAGGTTTTGTCATGTGTGTTGGAATTATAAGAGAAATATTCAATGAGTGAATCCCACTAATGGGTTTGCTTAAAAAGATATAAACTGTTTATTTTCTGGTTGTTGTTTTGTGTGTTTGTTTTTAGATGCTAACAGGCTGCATTACTTGCATTTATGTTAGGAAAAATATCTCCCAGGTGAATCCCAGGTTAAACGTTCTGTGATAGCATTCACATTTTCTCTTGTGTAGCTTTTGAAACTATTCTTCCGTGATGGTAACACTTCTCTCCTGCTCTCCAAATTGCAATAGACTATTTAAAAGCCGGAGGAGTTTTTTTGCCATGGTTCTCCACTGTAGTTTTTTGAACATAGCTCACTCTTGAAGAGCCGTAATTGCCACAGCAGCAGCGTCTCTGCTTGTGGAGTGTTGAACAATGGTGTCTTGAGATGGAGGAATCAGAGCATGTTTTGCTTTCTGAATTTCAAAGGAGAACTAATTCACTTTTATTTATCACAAGGTGAAAAGGTTTTTCATTTTCCTTGTGTGGATCATCATTTTGACTTTAGTGTGGCTAAAGCTTCACTTCTTAGTGTGAATGGTGTGGTTAATCAGTATAGTAAATGAAGAATTTGAAATACTTCAAGAAGAACTCTTGGTTTTGAACTTAAATTCAGTGCCTGAAACATGTAATTTGCAGTCATTTGCTCCCAGTTAGCAGTAGTGTTTCTGCAGAACAGTTGCCGTGCTTGGACTGAAGCATCACAGCAGTGCGCTGCGGTACTCGTGGTGAAATAATTCCCTGCTTACAGCAAGTTTTCTGATCAGACCACTCACTGAAATCCTTGGATCTGTAAGTAGGAAGAAATGGGGATTTTCCTTGTAAGATTGATTACCAGCGAGAAGCTTTGTGACAACATGGTGATTTTTAATTGGGAAGAGAAAGCATGTCAGACAGCTTGGCGATTGATAAAATTTGGTATTGTTTTTACATCGTATTTAAAATGTTGCCCCCTTCTGGTTACTGACGAGCGTGAGAGTTGGGGATGGGGAGGAGTAGACTGAATCACAGAAAGGGCTAAGGGGAAGAGAAGAAAGACTGAGAGGGGTTTGTTGTTGTTTGTTTTGTTTTTGTGTTAGAACAAATAGCTTTGATGTCTTAAAGTAAGCTAGAACAACTAAATATAAGGAAAGTGTCCAAGCACATATGAAGATGAGATCTAATCAGAATTAATGCAGGCTAAGCAAAATTTCAGAGACTTCCAGTCTCGCTTAGTATTGAAAGCATTTTTGATGTGAGTTACTTGTAGTGGGTTATTTAGTTCCTTGTTAACTCTCATTGACTCTTAAAAAAACTGGTTCAGAGAAGAAATGTGGCTGGGTGCCATGTAGCTGGGTGAAGGAGCAGAGGCTCCAGGATGTGCTCGGCCTCTGGAGGGTTTCTGTGGCTGTGCTGGCTCAGGAGAGGCACGAGGAATTCTTTGAAATAGAAGCTCTTAGTGCTTTGTAAAGGTAGCACTCGGTAGAAAGCATATTGATAGACCATGCTGCTCATTGATGGAAATGTAAAGCTTTGCAGGAAACATTCAATATAATAAGGCACTGCGAACAGCAGTTTGCAACCTAACCTGGGGATTGATTTAAGCAGAATAAACACAGCTGCTGATGCTTGCTTGCAAAATAAAAAAAAGGTTATTCTAATGTTAGGGTTGAGAAATTCCCTGGTGTTTCGATGCCCAGAAACAGAGCTGACCAATGTAACTGGTGGTGCTGACAAGTAGCTCCACTGACTAGTTATTTCTAGTATGATACTCCTGAAGTGTTGGCAGGTTTAGCAGGTTTTGTTTTAAGCTGTGTTTTAGTCATTACCTTAGGAAGTGGACCATCTGGAATTAAAAGAATTAAGTTTTGAGTAATTTCAGTAACAAACTATGTGCAGATTACCATGGAGAACAAGTTGTAAGAACTTGAAAGGTTCGTGGTGCTTTCCTCTTTAAAAAGAAACTGAGATCTAAGTGGTGCTATACGGGCAGAAGCGTGTCTAATGTGTTACCAGTAAAGACTGAAGCTTAATGTTAAATCACGTTGATCTCCTTAATTGACTTTTAGACTGGAAACAAGGAAAAGACTGTAAGAGCCGGAGTCGGTCACAGCTAAGTTTGATTCCAAAGGGAAATTTCATATAGTGGTCGGGGTGAATACATTTCTAGCCGTCAGAAAATGGTGGTGTGGGGTGTATCATCTAGTCTGTACTGGTTGAGGTTATGTGAGTTGTATTCTCCCCTCTCACTTCTTTCATTATTAATATTTGTGAAATGCTCTTTTTAATGACGTATGTGACACAGGGCTGGTTTGGTTTTGTTTTTTACAAGCAGCAAGTCCTACCAGTAGGTGGAGGTAATGAGATACGTAAGTCAAACTAGATTTTTCTAGTCCTTTGAGGATGGAATGAGAGGTGAGTGATAGGTAACAGAGTTGAGAACTGATAGTTTGGTTTTGCTTTTCACAGGACTAGCAGAAGACATTAAGACCACCTGTTTTTAGCAGGAGTCAAACTCCTGTGTAAGTGTTCCTGTATCACGTAGATTTCCCCAGGTTTTCTCATTTTTTTTCTTCATGATTTATGCAAGTAATTAGTATTCTGTGAGGGGCCGAAGGACCTCTTCTAACAGTATGAGCCCTGATAAGAATTGATTCTGTCACAGCAGTTTTCTAGTTTGCTTTTTGGTTTGTAGCATTTCATCCTGTGTTTTAAAATCAGATGAAGGAAGGAAACTGGTTTAGCTGAAGCCAGGTTCTTAGGATGCATGTCTGAGTTGTGCGAAGGTCGGTCTCACGGGACAAGACTGAGACTTGTTTAACAGTATGAAATCCTCTTATTAAATCCAAACCCTACAAATTATAACCCCCTTTTTTTGATAGTTAGGCATCACTGAAGTAACAGATGAGAGCACTTGTGGCAGCTGCCATTCTCCTAAGCAGCATTGGGACAATCTTTTTAAGTTAGTTTTGAGGATGAGCCTAGAAGTTAAGTTTGCATGTTGTGGCACCCATGTCTGCCTTATATTTAAAGAAATACTTGCAATCCGTTCTGTAAGTGAGCAGCTTTGAGTTGCAGAGTTTTGTGAAGGCTTTCAAAGGACATTAAGACAACTTGATGCGTAACTCTTTCGTGTGCTGCACTGATAGCTTTTGGGTTGAAAACCTGAGATAATTCCACACTTGTCACCACATAGAATGAGACTTGAGCCTCTGAATCTCTCAGCCACTTGTTTTAATTAGAAAATTACCAAAAAATGTCAGAAATAGGGGTATTAAGTAAGCATCTGTTGCAGAACTTTAACTGAGCATGAGGTCGATGCTTTGGAGAGAGAGCTCAGATCCCTCCTGTCCAACTTTTAAAGCTGTTTCCATGAGAAGAGTTATGGAACATATGACAGACATTTACAGGCCAAGGTTAAAAAACCCCAAACAAAACAAAGCCAAACATAGTTTAGAGGTTTTGGACAGCAAGAGCAATACGTTTGAACACTGCCAGGCCATTTTTACTTGGTGAAATATCTATGAGCATCAGTTCAGAGATACCTTTTTTTAGTTTATTTCTTCCAGGAAGAAAAACCCCATGTTTATTGAAACATCATTTCCTGAGAACTGTCACAAATGTCATAGGCATTTGCACTCTTTTTTTTTTTTCCCTTATGTGCAAAAGTAGTGCTTGCCATAAACTGGCTGTCATGTGGCCTTGTGGAAAGTTACCATGGAAGGTGAAATATTTTGTGGCAGTTATGCACTGGCTGTGGAATAAATGAACTTAATATAAGCAGTTTATGCCTAGGAAAGAATGGGTATGTATCAGTATTTCTCCTGTCCTCATGTTTCCCAACAGTGAAGATAACTGCAGGATTTCTAGAAGCTTTTTTTGTGCAAGACCATATGGAAGACAAAGCCCTGAGAAGAGTCCTTGCCGATATGGAAATAGCATCTGGAGTCACCAGTTTGTGCAGATAACTTTCACTCCACAGGAAAAGACGTAATTCTGACTCGAGAATGTTTCTGTTGGCATACTTCTGGGTATGTCATGGTGTTGGTAATGTTCGTGTTCAATGTGTATCTTGGGTTGCTGTACCAAAACTATCAACTGGAA
The DNA here is from genome assembly GCA_013396935.1 of Baryphthengus martii. Lineage (NCBI taxonomy): Eukaryota > Metazoa > Chordata > Aves > Coraciiformes > Momotidae > Baryphthengus > Baryphthengus martii. The sequence goes on from VWZK01010575.1 coordinate 119,089, forward strand.
GCCAATTGTTGAGAATGTCTTGGTGAAAGTGATAGTAAAATAAGGTTCACATCTACTGATAGCAGAGGGAGAACTTGTGAAGGAAAGAATTAAGGTTCTTTACAGCCCACTGCTGAATCCTGCACTTGCATCCCAACAACCCCCTGCAATGCTCCAGGCTGGGAGCAGAGTGGCTGGAAACTGCCCAGTGGAAAAGGACCTGGGGATGTTGGTCATCAGTCACCTGAAGATGAGCCAGTGTGTGCCCAGGTGGCCAAGGTGGCCACCAACATTCTGGCTTGGATCAGCACTGGTGTGACCAGCAGTACTAGGGCAGGGATCGTCCTCCTGGACTCATCACTGGTGAGGCCACACCTTGAGTCCTGGGTTCAGTTTTGGGCCTCTTATTCCAGGAAGGACCTTTGGGGGCTGGAGCATGTCCAGAGAAGGGCAACGAAGCTGCAGAAGGGTCTAGAGCACAAATCTTTTGAGGAGTGGCTGAGGCTTAGGGACATGGTTTAGCAGTGGATATGTAGAGTGGGGTTAATGGTTGGATTCAGTCTTGACGGTCTTTTCCAACCTCAATGATTCTGTGTGGAACTCACTTAAATCCTGGATGTTTCAAGAACCTTCTCAAGTTAAACGTTTGTGAGCTGGCACTGAGGAAGCTAAATAAAACAAGCCTGAATGGCAGAAATAAAAGAATAGTATTGTCATAAAAATGTAACCCATTCTCAAGTCTTTCCTCTCTTAGTGTTGTATCACCTTCTGTGCACAGCAGTAGAGCTTAATCCATGGAAACTTCCTAAATCACATAATTCGGACTCAAAGTATTAGTGTGTAAATCATGGCATAGAAATTCGGATGGCACACTAAAATTGTTTTGTTTTATTAGGTCTTTTTCTTTTTTTTTTTTTCCCTGTGTTTTGTCAATTCAGGCCCTATATTTAGGGTAGGTAGGTATAATGCTGCTAGGAAAAAAAACCAAACCAACGCAGTCCCTGATTATGTCAAAGGGAGACCTAAAGTCTGGTGTAGCTCTGGGCTGCTAGGGCACTAATAACTGACATCTCGGTGCGTGCTGAGTGACTATACCTGTTTCTGAGCTCGTGCTGCCAACTCAGCTGTGGGGAGGACTTGTGTCTAACGCATCTCATTCTAAATGTGTTTTGGCTGCAGGTTTTGATGTAGTCAAAATAACTTCATCTTTGGTCTTTTGTGCTTGTTCCAGCTTTTCAGTCTCTCTATGAACAGTAATTTTGTCTCTATGAGTTCTGTTTTGATAATGCTTGTTAAATCTATTTGTACATTTGCAGCGATCGATAGGAATTTGAGATGTGTTGGCCGTTATTCGGAGACTGACTGAGCTGGGTGACAAGTTGTAATTCTCATTACCGCTACATAACGCTGAGAAGCTCATTGAAATGGTCTCTTGAATTTTAAAACCGTACTCTTTGATTCAGACAAGGCTGGTAGTTAACTGTAAAGATAGAGCCGTGTACAGATGCGGGAGCTGAGCTCAATGGTTCCCTTCTCTTCCCTGCGTAGCTGGAAGAGCTACAGGCAGCGCGGGGCAGGAGAACAATTGTGGCAATGTACCTTCCAAATCCGCCGGGTTTAAAACCTCGTGTAAGCGAGGATTGTTCACCGAATGTGCGGGGTCCTTTCTCCTTTGTTTTAGGGGAGAAGGCTTGTAGAAGACAGCTGGTGACTGTTGCAAGAGAGGATGTAATATAAAGATCCGAAGGGAAGGGTCTTTGGCTCGGTGCTTTTAGAGGGAAGGTGGTGTTTTGAGGAGGGGCTTGAGAGTGTGAATGGTGGGAATTGGAACATTTGGAAGCTGACAGGCTATAGGAAGGGCAAAAATAGGAAAGAGTTGCGTCGCTAGAATATGTCTTCAGTGTACTACTGATTTTAGATGCCTTTGGTAGCAGAGCAGGGATTTAGACGTATTTTGCATTTGCACCAGCGGTTTTAAACATGTTATTTTGATTATGTTTGCAAACTAATGTTTTTTTTGTGTTGGTTTGATGTACAAATGTAGTTTTGTGTAATTCAGGGAAAAATAAATCTCAACACTGTAAAGCTGGTAAGTGAGATAGCAGAGGTCGGTACTGGTTTGTTCTCACATGCTGACTTCATTCTCCAGTGCCCACTGTGTACGGGAGGTAATCTTAGGCGTTCCTCTCTGGATATATCCTATTTCTCTCTGGCTGATATTTTCATCCTGTAGATAGGTTTTCAGAAAGGCTCGTGGACGTGAAATCCCATTGCTTTTAAAAGATCCCCTGTGAGATGTCTGGTTTGGTGGTTAAAATTAACAATGTAGGATGCTTACGGGTCCCTAGAGGGCATGTTTCTATTCTCTATTGGCTTAATAATTGCTCCCTGCTGTGTTATGGTTGTAAACATCTCCAGGTTGATAAGGAGTTCTGAGGAGGTACTGGAAACAGATGTTCCTCCTGGTCCAACTGCTTAAACCACGGCATGACCAGTGCATGCTTTCCATTCCTTCTCCCTCCCTGTGGACTCTCAAAAAAACCCCCAAAACTATCTGGGTATTCTTTGTAAAGAACATTTAAATGGACACACTGAAGGTATCTGAAGTCTTTGTGCTTTAGAATAGATATTGGGAGCTGAGCTGCTTTTTGTGTGTCTGTTACACCTGTAGATGGGTTCTTTTCTAGGTTTAGGTCAGTGCATTGTTTACTAAACAAGCGAATAAGAACTTGCGGTACAATGAAGAAGAGTTCCCTGCACGGGAGCAAAGGTTTTATGTTGGCTGTATGAAAACTTTTGGAAAAAAATTCTCCTAAGTAAACAGATTACAAATAGTCTAAAAGAGTATTTGCCTCCAAGTCCTAGATTTTGGTTCATAAAATACAGTGCTGTCACCAGGGACTGGTTCTCATTTCCTTTACTTGCTGCTGTAACTTCAGAAATTTTCCCTCAGGAATGACTGTTGTATTCATATGTGCTTGAATTGTTGTTCAGACAAACATTTCAAGTAGTCTGAATTCTGTTACATTAAAGTAATGATTTTATGTAAGCTTAAGACTAGACTTAATTCTAAAATGGGAGATACCACATTCCTGTTTGGCAGTCACCTTGATGGCTGTCGGAGGCATGAAGATGCTACATGAAGGCATCTGACTTTGGTGATGCTAATGAAATGGAAGCAGAAAATGAACCTGAGTGTGTGATATGGGCCTAAAGAAACAAGTGAGGTTTCACCCCTTTTTCTTTCTTTCTTTTTTTTGTAATGACGCTGTGGTCAGGTAGCCCACTTACTGCTGTTTTCTGATGGCAGAAGAAGGAAATTGGACACTGAACATGTTGGAGTGGGAACAGAGGAGACCACAGCAATGATGCGAGGGCTGGAACCCCTCTGCTGTGAGGCCAGGCTGAGAGAGGTGGGGTTGTTCAACCTGGAGAACAGAAGGCTCCAGGGAGACCTTGTGGCCTTTCAGTACCTCAAGGGGCCTGTCAGAAAGCAGGGGAGGGACTTTTTCCAAGGACTTGTAGTGATAGGATGAGGAGTAATTGTTTCAAACTCTGAGGACGATGAGACACTAGCACAAGTTGCCCAGGGAAGCTGTGGATGCTCCATCACTGGATGTGTTCAGGGCCAGGCTGGATGGGACTTTGAGCAACCTGGTGTAGTTGGAGGTGTCCCTGCTTATAGCAGGAGGGTTGGAAGAACATAATCTTTAAGTTCCCTTCCAACCCAAACCATTTTGTGGCTTTATGAAAAGAGGTGGGGGAAGTCTCCCTGCGAGGGTTTCAATGCTGCAGTCCGTAAGCTGTCAGCCTGTGTCTCGGGTGGGTAGTAGATTTTCGCCTGAAATCATGCTGTAGGGGATAAACAGGCCTAAAACCAGGTGAGTGTGATAACAAGTGTGTTGTGATGTCTCTGTGTCTCCCTATGTACTGTCACTCAGGTAAATGAAACGGTTTACCTTCTGCCTTAGGTACATGTGATTAAAACTCAGAATTCTATTTTCTTGTCAGTTCGTCAAAAGGAAAGGAAGAAAAATGCCTGTACTCTCCAGCCTATTAGCATTTCCCTTCAGGTTAGATTGAGAACATCTGCGTGCTCTCACATGGGATAGGTAAACTTCAGTTTATCAGCCAAGAGCATCATCTTGTTTTGTGGAACGAGTGTTACATTTTAGCTCCGTTCCTTGGCTTTGTTTCCTCATGCCTGTTTTAAAACTGGGGCACAGATGCACCTTCAGCATATAATGCATGTGCATAATCAAAAGCACTGGTTTGCAGTAAATAATTCATGTCTGCTGGGGCACTTGGTTCTGATAATGAGATCTCAGGGGCTTGACTCTTTCCAGATGATATATGAAATATTCTTTGCTGTTAGTCATTCACACTGACAAGTACTTAGTTAGCAGCTAATAGGATTTGTGCGTTGAGGGGAAGGAAATTCCTCAAGTTTTCTAGTTACTTCTGTACTTTCCTTGATGTCTCTTTTCCCCTGTCTGCCTCAGTGTGGAGTTGCTTTGGCTGGTAAGATGTGGAGGGACAAATGACTGCCACTCCTGCGTTAAAGTCCGTAGGAATTGACGTAGGTGGGGATATAAATCCAAATTATGTGTTTATTGACAATCTGTTCCTTACAAAATCCGTACGGAGATTCTCTTTGAAGGGGAGGAAAGATGATAGATAGTGGAGAGGTCTTGGTATTTCTGTGCTTGCAGAGGATCGTGAAGAAACTTGCATCTGTTTCTGCGCCCATTAAACTTTTTAAGAATATGGAGCTTTGGTTAGCTTTAGTCCTCCCATTAGGCAAAACTTCAGAACAAATTAAGTAATTTGTGTTATATTCCACAACTCATAGGGTGTTGAGGTAAGAAGTTGTGAGGTAAGCTTTTGGTTTGACCTTTGGGTGTGTTTTTTCTTAGCAGCTTGTGTGCAAGAGAAGGGCCGAGTGACAACATCTGATCAAAATCTATTGGCACTCATGAGCTTTTGAGTCAGCAGTCTCAAACTTTCATAAATAATTCTGTGATTCTGTAGGCTGATGCAAGGAAGGGTTATTTGGGAAGCAAGTCACGGTAAACGTTTTCCCCTAAACCAGTGAGGACTGGTCAATCACTTGTGCCTGATGCCTTGCATGTCTCCAACTCCAAATGTCAGTCTGTGTTAACAGCAAACATAGTCCCTTTAGGTCCCCCACCCTGTTGTCTTGGTCACTAAAAATGTTACATTATTATCAAAAGCTGTTAACTAGTGAAAAAATAAAAAAATTTTCCTGAATGAATGTGTTTAACTGGCACCTTTCCTTAGTGCATGGCACTGCAGTAGTCCTGACAGCTTCTGTAATTAATAGCAAATTAGCATATGACCCGGTTTCTGTTGAACCTTATCCCATCTGCTGCTCGTGCTGCTTGACTTGTCAATCTTTTGCGCCTGAATCTGTTGAGGGTATTGATGATGAGTCCCCTCCAGAACATTTAAAACGTACACCATGTAAGTGGGCAAGGAAGACATTTTTTTGGAACTTTTTTGTTAAATAATTATCACCTGGTTTGTGCACTTCAGCGTATTTCCTTGATAACAGAAAGGTCAAAAAGTCACCTGGTAGGAGCCCTTGTGATTCTGTGCTTCTCCTCTGCCGTTAGCCACGTTCATGTCTATCAACTTTTTGTTTAATGCTGTCATATCTGATGGGAACAGTAAACTTGAGTGCATGAGGAAGTGCACTTCACAGTAACTCATCCTTACATGTCATTATGGTGATTTTTTTGTAAATTATTTTTTTTCAGTTGCTCTTTTCTCTCCTGTCCTTTCCCTTGCGCTAGGCTCTCCTTACAAGTCTAGCTTATGGCAATGTACTTCCAGGACAGCGGTGTTTGAAAGGACACGGTGCAATATATGCGATGACACAAAGAAGAGGAGGTGGACCCAGGGCAGGTGGTTTGCTTCATGGTTTTAGATCCAGGTGTGGAGCTTTCGATCAGTTGCTGTAACTGCAGAGGCTTCAGGTCAGCCGAGGTCAGTGTGGGGAAACCTGCTCTGGTGTTTGACCTCGAAAGAAAGGATAAGGCTCTTAAATCTTCTAAGACGGAGAGAAGAAGAATGGACTTGGTACAAATGCAACGTATTTGAGGGAACTCTTTGTAGCGTCTGCAATGTGAAAAAGGAAAACTGAATCTGTACTTGAGATGTCCAGTTCTCCTGTGCTATGTGAAGTTCCCGTGAGCTAATATGTGACTTCGATGCAAGTGGCTTCTTGGGTTTGCTGTTATAATAGAAAAAAAAACCTGCTGGAGGATGGGTTGCTTGGAGGATAAAGACAAAGCTGGATGTGAAGGGATAACTCAATATATGTAAATAACTTGCCTTTATTTTCATAATTCTGTTATCCTGATGAGTTTCCATAGTCTCAAAAGCATTTATCAGTATTCCGTGTGTAAGCTGATGATCACTCACCGGAAGTGTTGCTTTTGCAGCAAACTAACCCTGGTGGGAATGATATGGATAGGGCTGTTACAGTGAAGATTTCATCTGTGATTCTTGCTTGAAAGAGATCTGACCTTATTTTGTTTTATTTTTCTTCCTTCCAAGCTCTTCCAGTAAAACCTGTGCTGCGGTACTTTTTGTCTCAATCTCTATTTTAAAATATATTCGTTTACCAGCGATTACTTTTGTGAGCCTATATGGCAAATGAAGAGCATTAAAAATCCCTTTAGGTTCAGCGGTTTTCTGCAGGGAATGAATTAACAGGACAGGAACGCATTCTGTTTTCATATGAGCTTAACATGGAGTCGTCATATGGGTTTCTGCAGAAGTGGGTCAAAGCTATTTTTCCTCTTTGCCTCCAGCTATTAAGGGAAAAATTGGACACCTGGCTTTCTAATGTGCCAGGCGTTTTATGTCTATTTTAACATGCCTTCACCGCAGGAAAAAAAAAATAAAAAAATACAAGCCCTTCCAGCTTAGTGCTCTCGCTTTTAAAAACGTAACTTTAAAAATTGATGGACATGTTTTAAGAAACTAGTTTCTGGTTCAGTTAATGTTGAAAATAAACATTACTCCTACGAGATAAATGGTAATTGAATAGATTGGTATTTTAGCTAATGCTAAATAAACCACCCCACAACATTCTAGGCACTTGGAAGCGGTCTTTAAATTGAACGTACAACTGTGCTTGTAGAGCGAGCGCCCTATGGAATCTACAGATGACCTTGGAGCGGAACCAGGAGAACCTTTATCAAAACAATGTTGAAACTGTGGTAGCAGCTGGCTTCAGTTTGGTTAAAATAACTTAAAATGTAGCATAAGACATTTCTGGCCATCTAAATTCACGGAAACCAAAGGCACTACCAATGTGATCAACTCTTGTTTTGCGTCTCTTAGGAGTATCTACCAGATTCCCATTTTATTCTGTTTCTCTCTGCTTTTCTAATGATCTCAAAACTTTGTATGGTGACATAGTTCATGTGACACACCGATGCGGTGAGGTAACGGTGAACTAGTACTTTTAAGGTGTTGAGTAAATATGGTGCCACTGCTCATCTGTGATTTGCTGATATGCTTTCAGTAAGGCAAGGTGCTTGACTGAGCTTTAAAATGATTTTCAGTCCTAACTTGAGTGCCCCAGGCTCGTTCACTGTTCTTCCCCGGCTTCCTTGTGCCTTGCCTCAAACGATTAGTACTGCATGAGTACAAGAGGCTTGTGGTGTTCACAGAGCAGAAGAGTTCATGTTTATTTTTAAAACCGTGCATAGTGGAGAAGTAGGACCTGTGGTTTTCTTGGGGAAATCTGGTAACAATAGCATGTTATACTTCAGAGGGAAACTTGGGAGCAACGGGTTGTTAATCTTTTGAGTAACTCAAGCCTGTTGGATGAGATGACATAATTGCTACTCTATGATTCCTGCTTTGTCACTTCTTCCACCACCACTTCCACCACCTTATTTGAAATATGTTTGAAGAATAATTCCCCTGGGTCAGAGAATTGAAGAGCCTCCCTTTCTACTACCCCCTTGCTCTTGCGAACGAGGCTGAAGAGGTATGAACTGAGGACCAGAATGGTTCCTCTGCGTCCTGTATGGATCGATAGACAGAACTGCCTTAAATTTGTTACTTCCCTATCCAGAACAACCTGGTCTAATGGGAGGTGTCCCTGCCCATGGCAGAGGAATTGGAGCTAAATGACCCTTAAGGTCCTTTCCAACCCAGATCATTCTGTGATTCTCTGAACTCCAGCATGAATTTCCTTAAGCACCTGGGGCCGAGTTGCCAGATTTAGTGTCATCCATGTGTTTCACTGACAGGCTACATATGTTCTTTTGGAGTGAATAATGCTTTTCCAGTGTTACAAGTTGCTTAGATACATGTTTTCTGAAAACAAATCTAAGTAGTTTGAGAGATAGTGTTGTGGGAGGCATATATAAACACTACTGATGTATTATTCTTAGCTTGTAAAATTAAAGTGGAATACTTGTGTAATTTTCAGAGGGGTTTGTGCTTCTTTTGCAATGAAAGAAATATTAAGACATAATTCTGATAAAGAAATTTATATTGTCTTTTAAAAGCTGTCCACTTCAACAGGTCAACTCCTCATAGCAATAATATCAATCTGAAATAACTGATTTAAAAACCAAGCTATACTGTGTTCCTTGCTGCCTCCCAAATGTATATTCTCCAAGATACTGTGGATATGTTTATTTTGTGTGTTGTTTCTCTGTAAAATAATTTTTTCAAGGCTTCTTGCCGTAAAAAGTTTGCATTGACAACCTAAATTTGGTATATTTGCACTCAGTTTTGAAGCTTCAGGCATCGTGGAAGTTCTGAAGTTAATCAGACTTCACCAAAATACGCACAAACAAAATGATTAATGCCTTATTTTGAACCAGCTTATGGGTAGGTAGTCTGTAAGATCATGTTTAGCTGGTGCGTTCCTTATATTGACCCCTGCTTCTTGTCATGCTGTTGTGAAAAGCAGTGTTGAAGACAACAGGTCTTTTCTCTTGAGGTAGGTTTTCCTTTTCCTTCCCCCAGAAGCTAGGTTTCTTGAAGGAGTGGCTCAACAGAGGTAAAAAGTCCCGTGGCTCTGACAAACCACAGCATATGAATACCTGAGCAGCTTTCTCTTCATAGCAGGGCTTACAGAGCTCCCTAGACTGCAAATTTTCCATCGCACAAAAGCTTTGTCCCCCTGGCTCTGACTGTTTGAAGGCTTCCTCCTTTACAAATGAAGACATTTGCTTACAAAGATTGCTGGTGGCTTCTTTCTCCAGCAGTACTTCTCCAAGATGTGACCCATCCCTTACTGCGTGTCCTCTTGGAGGATGGATAGCGTTGTGCACAATTAGCTGTACACAAGTCATGAGTATGTAGCATAGTTGCTACTTTGCCTCTTAATCCATTTTATCTTTCCTTTTTATTTTTTTTTCAGGGACCATGTCAATTCTACTTTGAGAGGAGATGGCTACTGTTACAGCTCTAAATAGGCACAGAATTTCATTTTATGAAGGCAAGCAAAGGGAAAGAGGCTTTTGGAGTAATTTTCCAGTGGTATTAGAAAAGGAGGACAGGTGTGTTTTGAATTCAAGGAAACTGGGTATTTACTCCTTCAAGTTCAGGTTCTGTCGATGGTTTCCACCTCTCGACGTTAAGCACGTTGATGTCTGTGTTGCAACACGAGTGCCTTGTGTGCAGCTTAGGGCCTCAGGGCTGGTGCAGGCAGAAGTGAAAACGCAGCGTGTGATTTGAACGCAGGCACCGCTGGTGTGCGGAACTACTCAGCGCCTGTTTGGTCAGGTCCTGCCTTCCCCAGAAGGTATTATACTGAAGCTCCTGGAAAAGCCTTTTTGGCTAAATCAGTAAGGACTTCCTAAGGTGTGGTGCTGGCCTATGTTCCTTATTAAGTTGACAGCAAGAGCCAGTGTGTGTAGGGCATTTCTTTTGACTTCAGTCACAGGCCAACTTGTGAAGTTAGAGCTCTTAAGGAATGAATTTTTCTCTGGAATCTGAAGCTCTCAGTTTTATTGTACATTGCTGCTTCAGTCCTTGAAGGCTCACGTGTCCAAGCAACAAGGTGATACTGCCACAAAATTCTCCAACAGAAGAGTTTCTCTGAGATGGTCTCTCTCTGTCAGAAAACTGTTACTCTTCCAAGAAACTCTCATCTCCTGTTGGATTTACGTAGCAATGGCCCCTTTTTGGGACCCCTGAATAAACTGGTGAAGAGCTCAGTTACTTTAAGGTAGAGAAGCCACTTCCAGAACTTCTTCAGATCATCTCAGGAGTTGAAAGTATTTATTTACTTGTGCAATTGGCTGGAAGTCATTGTCATCTTCCTCCTGATCTGCCTCTTTGGGCATATGAGACATATGTTATTCCATCATGACTTCATGCTGGGTGGATGTTGGTGTCAGAACACGCCCTTTCTAATAAGCTGGATCCTGTCACTGAATCTTCTACTCTAGCTCTATGGTGAAAGGTCCTGGATTTTCCTAGTCTGGTGTTTTAGTTGATCTTTATCTCCCTGAAAAGTATTTTGCTGTTTGATAAGGTCATACACAGGAATAATTAAAAAAAAAAAGAAAGAAAGAATTATTCAGGTCTCATGTTTTGTTTCTGAGGTACCTGTAGTTTGCCTTGCTGACCTTCCATACCACAGGGTAGCTTTTAATTTCATTTCTGTGGCAAGTAGTAAAAGCTGTAGCCGACAGATTTGGAGTTCTTGGCACTGAGCATAAGCTTTTGGCCTTCGCAAGTTCACGGTGACTTTTATTCAACCAAACAGACCGGACTGGAATTTTGTAGGGATGCTGGAGTCTCCCTGTTTTGCAGCTGATTATAGCCAGGTACTTGGGCCAAGCCAGGTGTGGAAAAGTTACTAATTCCTCAGATAGCTTGGCATGCCTGTAAGAAAGTGTATATGGAACATGACAACGTAATGATGCTACCCATGCAGATTTAACTTGACATTAAATGTCCTGGTTTGAAGTAACGAGGGGTCTTGTTTTAAACTGCTTTTGTGGACTGACTCTATCAAATGTTGTTTTCTGCATGACCATGAGGATTGTTTTTGTCCTTTGTTCTGTAGCAGGTACTAATTCATCCATTATACCACAAGGGGAAATGCTTAAGTCGTATTAGGGTAGGGGGAATGTCGTATTTAAACCCCATCTGGTGCTTGACTGAGTGTAGTAAGAAAGGTCATTCTAGGTAAACCAACACACACATCTGATTTAGGGTAAACAGTACTGGTGACATGTTTTTTCCTTGTTGGTGGTGCTGTGTCCTGGAGAGATGACACTACTGGGTAGCTGGGGAGGTGAAAGCATATTTATGACTGAGGTCTAAAGGCTGTTACAGCTGCAGAAGCATTTTAGTTTGCCAGCTGAATGAAATATTAGGAAGTCCCATTTCTTTTGTGAGTTGACCTTAATTTGTTGGTTTTGAGTGTTATCTGCTCAAAGTGTACTCTGATGTGAAGGCCACGGAGGGAGGGGCTGCACTCGAGGCAAAGCTGAATGTTGCTTTACAGTGTTATTTCAGGTGTAATAATCTAAATATCGGGTTTGTGAAGGACTGGCTTTTTATAATTTTTATGTTTTTTAGCTCTTCCCTATGTGATGGTTGTCTGCAAACTGTGATTTGCCGCAGTGCTGTGAGAAAAATGAGAGCAATGTGTTGTGGTGAAGGCTTGGACTTTCAGATGTTGCTCTTGATATCCGAGAAGAGCTCACGCTGATCAGCTGAAGCTCATGAGGAGATGGCAAAACCTCTGGGCTGCTGTGAATTGAAACTTTGGAAGTAATTTTTTTTGTGTGTGTGTAGAAAACAGTGAAAAGTAGTCGCCTTTGATGAGACCAGATGTACACTTCTCAAAGCACAAGTCTTAAGTTCTCACGAACACACCTAGATGTCTTCTGTGACGCAGTTTTGATGGTTATACCTCTTCTTAAGTGACATTTTGCCTAAATATAGCATCAGCTGCTCTTATATTAGTGCAGGGAGGCTTTCAGAAAGGTGCCTGTTTGACGTCAGTACATATTCTATGAGTGTGATTTCTGAAAGGCAACACTTTGTTTCCCCTCTTTAAGTGGATGTGCTTGGTTTGACCATAATGCCCGCACAGTTAATGCTAGCTGTGTTTACAACATGTTGTTTGGGGATTGTAAATAATTTTGAAGCAGCGGGAGTGACCTACTTCTTATAGAAGCATTTGCCTTCTGGCTGTTTTGCGGGTTCTGTGGATTCCTAGATCCCTTACATGTAAAGGCAATCTTCTTTCCGTTTTAATGCCATATGAAAGTAAAAAGGAGTGTGATTTTTAAATCCTGTGCAATGAAAATGCTGCTTGTTACAGTGTACAGTTACTATTGTACTTGCTAAACATGTTCAGCACAGAAGCAAGCGTGGCAGGAATAACTGGGGTGAACTGTGTGATTTACCCTTCTGAGGACAGGGAGTAATTGCAAGCAAAATCTTTGTATATTAAGATTTTTATTTACTGCTGGTTTAGGTCACTACCACTTCTATTTAAGAATAGAGAGTTTCTATTTCCTGCTTCTTTGATAACGACCAACACCAGATTTCATGACACAAATTTATGACTTAGGAAGGCTGGGTTATCATTGAATACAGAACTTTGGCTAGAGGTGATATATGATTCCCAATTCTGCCTCAGCTCTGCTACTCTCACCCGTAAGTTCTTCCTTGCTTATCAGCACTTCTACCTGAGATTGTGCCATCGTTTCTGGGGATATTTTGCTATTACTTCTTTTTATTTGATTTAAGTATGCTATTCCTAGTGGATTTAAGGGCTTAAGAAATTCCTGGGGAGGACCACCCTTCCTGTCCACAGCATTTTTGTCTGATGTTATAGATGCTTGTTGAGTTTGTGAAGCTTATATTTTAAGTAAGCACAACATTTTTTTTTTTTTTTTCTAAATAATGTCGTTTATCAAGTTAAGCTAGTGTATGGAATGAGGACAAAATGAAGTAAACAATGAGGAGGAGGTAAAAAATCATAGTATACTAGAGTTCTAATTATATAGTAATGAAATGGAAAATGTTCAGTAGATCCCAGAGTACTGAGCTACATCACTGAAATTGTGAAGTTATCATAAATGGGTCTCAAAGGGATAATTGGTTTTACTTACGGATTGCTGAAAAATATCTAACTAAACAGCAAGAAAGGTGCCCAGTAGAAAGGGACGTGGGGGTGTTGGTCAACAGCTGGCTGAAGATGAACCAGTGTGTGCCAAGGCGGCCACCAGCATCCTGGCTTGTGTCAGCACTGGTGTGATCAGCAGGACTAGGGCAGGGATTGTGTCCCTGGACTCAGCACTGGTGAGGCCACCCCTCAAATCCTGGGTTGAATTTTGGGCCCCTCACTCCAAGAAAGACCTTGAGGGGCTGGGGTGTGTCCAGAGAAGGACAATGAAGCTGGTGAAGTGTCTAGAGCACAAGTCTTGTTCAGGAGTGAGTGAGGGACCTGGATTTGTTGAGCCTGGAGAAAAGGAGGCTCAGGGCAGACCTTGCTCTAAACAATTCGCTGAAAGGAGGTTGGAGGCAGGTGGGATTCGGTCTCTTCTCCCAAGTAATAAGCCATAGAACAAGAGGAAATGGCTTTGAGTTGCACCAGGGGAGGTTTAGGTTGGACATCAGAAACAATGTTGTCCCTACAAGTGTTGTCAAGGCCTGGCCCAGGCTGCCCAGGGCAGCGGTGGAGTCCCCATCCCTGGAGGGGTTTCAAAGCCGTGTAGATGTGGTGCTGAGGGACGTGGTTTAGTGCTGATCTGGCAGTGCTGGGTTAACGGTTGGACTTGATGATCTTAAAGGTCTTTTCCAACCAAACCAGTTCTGTGATTTTAAGGCCTGACCTTATCAAAACTGCTAAACTGGGAACAAGTCTTTTGACGTCTTCCTAGTTAAAATTATTTTTCTAAAGTATTGGGTATTAGAAAACACTCACTTTGAAAAGGCTGAGGGACTTGATGCCTTTGTTCCCATCTCTCAGAGGAGTTGTTTTTAGGGAAGTTGAAGACACTTATTTTGATTTTGTTGCAACCTTTAGTGCCTGGTTTTCTGGGACTGTTGCTATTGCTGTTTGTCCCAGAGCTGTGTCCTGCTGCAGCTCCAGCGGCCTGCACGCTGTGAAGAGTGAGAGAGAGGGTCAGGGCTCTTTCCCAAGCTTCTCAGAGAAGCAGTAGCAGCTCTCTTCGTTCAAGAGTCGTATCCTTCTACTAGGTCCTCTAGAAGTTGAAATTGTTTGGGACAGGGAAGCTCACTGGATTATGATGATGCTTTTGATTTTTGGAATAATATATTCCTGTACTTTTCACTATGTTCAATGGTTTTCAGAGGATGAAGTGGGTCTATTTACTGCTCACTCAGATTGTCCTTGAAAACTGGATCTTAGCTGTATTTTGTCACGTGGCCAGCGAAGCCTCAGAAGGCACCTTCAGTCTTAGCAGTAGGCAGAGGAATAAGAGCATTAATTTACATTCCTTCCAGGAGCAGAGTTTCAGGCCAGTTTTGTAGTGTGACCTCTGAGCTGAACCTCCGCGCTTGTGCTCTCTCTATAGATGTTCAGGATCTCTGAAAGATGTTCTTGACTGGGCTGAAAGCTGGAGTCGCTTCAGATTCTTGGGTGCAGGAGTCCGATCTTATCAGTGGCTTGTTTTGCTTCCTTCCCTTCTCAGCCCTCCCACCCGGCCTCCCCTCCAGTGCAAGCTGACCTGAGGTCTCCCAACAGGCGAGTCTCTGGCTTGTTTTTTCCAGACTGATGCTTTCATAATGAAATGTTTGAAGCAGAACTATGTGATGCTCTGGTTTGCAGTTGCTCCGGATATCTTCCTCCTCCTACTCCTCACTGGGGTGGTGCTTTTCTAGAGTCAACAGTAAATAAAATAAAAGAAATAAATCCATTTTTCCATTAACAGTGTTGGGACTGGAGCAACTGTACTTTGAATTTATTTGGTTTGTGTTTTGTCCCTTACTTTTAACTCTTGAATGGGCTTTGCTCTGCAGAACATCTCAAATCCTGCAATTGAATTTATACCTATAAATCGTTCTTTCACTGCAGGAACGTCTGGGACTCTTACCCGTTGTTCAGCACCTCATCTTGGCATCTGTGTGCATCTGGGGACACACACTAATATTTATTTTGGCCGACAGATCCTCACATTTGCCTTCCAGCAAGTGCATGGCTTTCTGCAAGCTTTTTATTCCTGGTCAGTGTTTATCAACATGCATCAAATCCGATTGTCTTTCTTGTAGACAATGGAAGAGTGTCACTTTTGTCCTTTGTGGCAGACAAAAAGAGTCTTTGTTTGGGGTACTGGGGTATATTTAAAAAAAAAAACCCAAAACATCAAAAAGATTTTTTTTTTCCCCTACTTGAACATTTTCAGGTTTTTTTATATCTTTAACAAAGAACGATGGAAAAGGAGATTTTTCTGGCAGGTTTTTTTTTGGCTCTGCAAATACTTTAGAAAGCTTGGTACAGTGGGGTTATAGGTCATGAAAACAATTCTCCTGCTGGGTGACCATTTCTCTTCTGTCTGGGTATTATGAACAAAATGGGAAGCTGTTCCATTAAGCCTCACTAATAAAAGGAAAATAATTTAGTTATGTAGAGGGAAACCTACAAATCTTCCCTGCAGAAGAACAGGCTGACGGGAAAGACAAAAAAAACATTAGTTAATTTAACTGAACGTAGTTACCATACCTGCAAATGTAGTGAATGCTCCTGGACTTCAGTGTGGATAAGGAAGTGGAGAATTGCGGGGTTTTTTTGATGGATGAGGAACCGAGAGAGTAATTTTAGGTAGCTCATACACGTATCTGGGCTTTGTCGCTGCGGACGCTCAGGTGTGGCGTACCTCTCCAGCACGAACCTACAGCGCACCGGCAGATGGGAAGGTCACGCGGCTCGTTTGCATTCTAGCAGGCGCGTCGGGGCGTCTTTCCTGTCCCTTGTGCTCACTGTAGCAACGTTGGAACTGAAAGAGAATCTCAATTACCTGCACTATTACAAAAACCTGCCTGGAAGGGCTGATCGTACCACATGAAATGGCTTTGCCTGCCTTGTTTGAAAAAACTCGCGTCAGGCTAGAAATACTCCGTTGTACACGTGACTAAATGCCCGCGCTTGGAAAAAGCCTTGAGGATGCCGGGTAAGATCATGTAATAGAGCAAGAGAAATAAAGGTCAGCTGATAGTATGTGGCTGTAACAAACTTAGGAGAGATGGCATAACGGTTATGACAGTGATCAACACAGGAAAAATAGATATAGGGGTGTTGCCGTGATGAGGGAGTTTGTGAGTCTGTTGGGAATTAGGCTTTTACAGCTTTAACTTGAAGGTCATATCTGTCCTAGTTTGGCTGGGAAAGCAAACAAACAATCGTTGTATCGGTGCTATCAACTGCTACCAGTGACAGCAAGCTTTTTGCTGTTAGGGAGTTTCTGATGTATAAATTGGAAAATATAAAAATAAGGATTTTTTTAATTTTGTCTTGGCAGGAATACTACCAATTTGAAGAAACTGGTTGCTTCAGTTGAAGCAGCTATTGCCAAGAGGCTTTTCCGTGTGTATCGGGTATTGTGGGAAATAGGATTCCAATGAATTGGGTGGTAAATGAGCATGGTTTGATGTCGCTGTGCTTGCAGTATGGATATCTTCTTGACAGCTTGATGTTTGTTTGGAAAGAAAGCAATCTGAAAATAGCTGTAATACTTGTAGATAGGTAAGTATCTCCTTGGATGAAGCTTGGAAAGGGCTGTGAATTTTCAAGTGACAAATGTAAAACATGTTCTTGTGTTTTTTTCCAGGCTAAATATCAGTCAGTTTTATTTAACTATAGTTGGAGCATTTCAGAAAGGTTCAGGTCTAGCATTTCCACTCCAAACTGTGGTTCGTTTGGTTGGTTTTGCTCTTTTTATTGTTACCAGCAGCCATGAGCTACTCACTAGGCTATTGAAACATCCTTCTTTTCCAGGTGGACAAGATCCTTTCCTTAGAAGGGTCATAGTTCTTCCCGATATCATATCAATTAGAGGTTTCTCTAAATCTTTGAGACGAGTCATGTCCTGCCACCAATGGATTTATACAGCATGGAGCTGCCATGATTTCACTGAAAACAATCTAGGAAAACCAAAATGCAACTGAAGCTTTTAGGGAGCATTTTCCTGCTAATGCAGTTAACAACCTGTGCCCAAAGCCTGCTGGTGTTTGTCCCCTAAACGCAGAGCATTAAGCGGAAAAGTCCTATCTAGAAGCTGCCCAATGTTACAGGCTTCCCCCTTTTCCCTAAAAACAGCAAAGCTACACCTCTTACTTAGCTCCAGTAATAAATATAATCGGAATAGTTTATGTTTTTGTCATGCTGTTGTGTAAACACCTATATGCCTCTTCATCTGATAATACTTCTTGTGCTGAGAGCTGCAATAATTTACTCTTCCCAGCTCAGGCTGGAAAAAAGGTGCGTTTGTGGTGGTTTGGTTTTTATCCTGTCACTGATGTTGATATAATGAATTAATATCAATATCATTGACACGGATCACATGTGATACAACTCACTCAATTATGGGACAACCAAAACCCACTAATAATTAGAACTCTGTCACGATTAGCGTGGGATCCAAGGTTGTTTCTTTTAGCCAATAAAATTAGACTTTCTCTTTAGATATTAGCTTGCTCTCTTGTATTAAAGTATTTTTGTGTGTTTGTAACTGTGGCCTTAGGTACGAATTGCTGAACATCCAATACCAGTCCCTTTTTAACAGATGGTGTCAGGGCTTTTTTTTTATAACACCTTACCTTCTTGTACTGTGTAGAGGATAAAACCTGAGGTTTTTTTCTCAAATTCTTTTTTTTTTTTTCCTGAGAACTAACAGAGTATGACATTCGTGTCCATACTATCGAATAATAATTTTTATAGTTTTTTAGTAATTTGATCATCTTCACCCTCAGAAAGTGAGCATGATGGCTTGATTTACCAATACCGGTAGGCAGGCCATGGTATCTTAAATCTCTGACTGTTGATTAGTGTTTGTATGTTGATATCATTTTAGTCTCAAGTCAGTCACACTTTCTCCATACGTGGAGGAGCTGTAATCCATTGTATGAGCCAATGTTGCGTTGGCTTATACACGAAAAGCTCTTCTTGTTATTTAGCTTTATTTTCTCTGTCCTTGCCAATACCTCCAGTATATGTACCTGAATATTCGTACCTTTTAAAAGAAGATTTACTTTGTTTTATAGGTTGCTTTTTATCTTTATGTTACAGTATATGAGTTAAATTCAAAGAATTTGGAGCATATTTGATACTACTTTTTCCTAAATTACTCTTTAGATAATTTTCCTTTTTAAGGAACTTCATGCAATTGGATCTCACTAGCTGAAGGTCAGGAGTTGGGTGTGTATTGTATCATAGAATCATCAAGGTTGGAAGGAACCTTGAAGATCATCTAATTCCAATCCCCCCAGCATGGGCAGGGACACCTCCCACTAGACCAGGTTGCCCAGAGGCCCATCCAACCTGGCCTTCAAAACTTCCAGGGATGGGATTTGCACTACCTCTCTGGGCAACCTGTGCCAGTGTCTTACCACCCTCATGGTGAAGGACTTCTTCCTAATGTCCAATCTAAATCTACTCTCCTCTAGTTTGAATCCATTCGCCCTTGTCCTATTACTACCCAACATCCTCAGAAGTCCCTCACCACCTTACTTGTAGGCCCCCTTCAGATACTGGAAGGCCACAAGAAGGTCTCCTTGTAGCCTTCTCTTCTCCAGCCTGAATAACTCCAACTCTCTCAGCCTGTCATTGTAGGAGAGATGCTGCAGCCCTCGGATCATCCTCGTGGCCCTTCCCTGGACACATTGCAGCACGTCCAGATCTTTCATCCAGAACTGGACATAGTACTCCAGGTGGGGTCTCACGAGAGTGGAGTAGAGGGGGAGAATCACCTCCCTCGACCTGCTGGCCACGCTTCTCTTGATGCAGCCCAGGATAGGGTTGGCTTTCTGGGCTGCAAACACGCACCGACGGCTCTTGCTGAGCTTCTTGTCCACCAGCACCCCCAAGTCCTTTTCTCCAGGGCTGCTCTCAAGCCAGTCACTGCCCAGCCTGTATCGGTGCTTGGGATTGCCCCGATCCAGATGCAGGACCTTGCACTTGGTCTTGTTAAGCTTCATGAGGTTGTCAAGGGCCCAACTCTCCAGCCTGTCCAGGTCCCTCTGGATGGCATCCCTTCCCTCCAGGGCGTCAGCCGCACCACACAGCTTGGTGTCATTGGCAAACTTGCTGAGGGTGCACTCAATGCCACTGTCCATGTCACTGACAAAGATGTTAAACAAGACCGGTCCCAGTACTGATCCTTGAGGGACTCCACTTGTCACCGGCCTCCACTTGGACAGGGACCCATTAACAGCCACTCTTTGGGTGTGGCTGTCAAGCCAGTTCTTTATCCACCGAGTGTTCCATCCATCCAACCCATGTTTTACCAGCTTGGAGACCAGGATGTCTCATGGGACAGTGTTGAAGGCTTTGCTCATGTCCAGGTAAATGACGTCAGTTGCTTTTCCCTTGCCTACTGATGTTGTGACCTTTTCATAGAAGTCCACCAGGTTTGTCAGGCACGATTTGCCCTTGGTGAAGCTGTGTTGATTTTACCCAATCACTCATTATTCTTCTGCCTCGGTAGTGCCTTCAGGAGGATCTTCTCCATGATCTTACCAGGCACAGAGGTGAGACTGACTGGCCTATAGATCCCTGGATCATCCTTCTTTCCCTTTTTGAAAGTGGGAGTTATGTTTCCCATTTTCCTGTCTGTGGGGGACTTCACCGGACTGCCAGGACTTTTGGAATATGATAGAGAGTGTTATAGCAACCTCATCCGCCAGTTCCCTCAGTACCCATGGGTATCCCGTTGGGTCCCATGGACTGTGTCATTAGCCACAAATGTTATATTTGTTCTGTTTGTATACTACCCTCTCCTGCTCCTCTTTTTACTCACAGCAGCATGGTGAAGAGCTCTTTCGTCCTGCTGAGTTGCAAAATATCATAAAGACGGGACATGTTAGTGCCACAAAGGGATTTAGAATGGTTTTAGAGGACATCTCATCATTAGTAGGATCTGGTTTTAGTATGAGAAACCCTAAATGAATATCTAATCCTCTTCTTTTGGGCACTAGCTGTTTTATGGTCGTCTGGTAACACAGCCTTCCACTACTGCAAGTAACGAAGCGATGCTCTCAGCTGCAGTTCTGTGCTTGCCAAATAAGATATATCGAGATACATGTGTCATTTTTGGCAGTGAAAGACACTAAACTTGAGCTAGAGGTGACTTCGCAGTGTTGGCGAGCGAGCAATGCGAGTTGTGGTAACGTTATGTTGCTGTGGTTTACCTAAGTATCTTTTTCTTTCTCGTGCTGAGTGAAACAAGATCTGGCAAGTACAAGAGGTTAAATTCAGCTTAAACAATAACTCTCGTAGATATAAGAAGCAGATGTAGAAGACCATGATATGGCATGTAGTAAAACCATGATAGGGCAACCTAGCCTCAGATGACTTGTTCCTCGTGATTGCCATGGTTGTAGGAAGTGGAAGGCAGGATTTCATTCCTTTTCTGAAAAAGACTGAAGGAGGCAAAGAAAGTTGCTCCTTCCTCTGTGTTCGGTACCAGTGAGGCCGCATTTGTAGCGCTACAAAATTTTGGGCTTTGCTGTATAAGATCGATATGGATTTACTGGAGCAAATCCAGCACAGGATCAGGAGACTATTAAGGGTCTGACCTCTGAAGGTCCCTTCCAACCCAGACAATTCTATGATTCTGTAAGGGTCTGGAGTATCTTTCATGTGAGGAGAGGCAGGGTGAACTGAGACTGCACAGCTGGGAGAAGAGATGATTTAGGGGTGATCATGTCAACGTGTCTACCTGATGGGAGAGAATGAAGGAGGCAGGCTCATTAGTGCCCACTGGTGGGACAAGAGGCAATGGGCACAAACTGAGACACATGAAATTCCACCTGAAAGCAAGAAAAGGCTTTTTAATTGCGAGAGCGGTCAAATCCTGGAAGAGGCTGCCCAGACAGGTTGTGGAGTCTCCACCTGTGGGGGTATTCAAACCCAAGCTGGACACTGTCCTGCTGCAGCAGGAGGTTTGGTCTAGATGATCCAGAGAGGTTCCTTCCAACCTCAGCCCTTCTGTGAATGGTGTAAAGAGGGTTCTGGTGAATGTTTTTTGGAACTGCTGGCTGATTTTGTTGGCTGGGTTACTCTACCTGTAGACACGTAACTAGAAAAATACCACCCATTCCTTTCATGAAGGCCTCTTCCAACACTTAGTAAGCTTATCCAGTGGTGTTTAATGTGAGGCGTTACGCTGTTCAGAGGCCAGAATGAGTGTTCTCTTTATCATCTCAGCTTAAACAACTCAACAGCTTAGATTTTAAACTGATGAGAGTTTATTTTGAAGCTCGTAATGAGAATTATGTTGTTAATGGAAAGTGTGTATACTTAGTGCGGTTCTCACGTAAGTGCTTTATAATGTTTTGAGTGCTTTCTAAGGCTTTAAGTGCTTTATAGCGTGATGTGCTGAAGTCTTCAAAAGTTGGTATTTCTGCTACGTATACAGTTAAATTGGAGGCTGATTCATAATTTTTCCCAGTTGGATAAGCGTGGTGGGAAACTTTGTGGGCTGGAGCAGATTGGAAAGACAAACTTCCTGGGTATCTCCTCTTGAGAAAAATTTCCTTTTGACTGAACATCTGTTTCCCTGTCTCAGGATTAACCTTTAGCATTATATTTGCCGACCAGTGAGATCATGACTACATGCGAAACTGCTACAGAGCTTTTTGTCTTTCTGTTGTGGGTGTAAATACTTAAAGCAATAGATGAGCGAGGTTATAATTTGCTGTCAAGTAGGAATCTACACATGCGACAATATTTTAAAACAGGGCTTATGTATCTATTGGCAAAGACATGAATGTGCATTTTCAATACATGGAAGTGCCGGATGTGACCATCAGCTTTTCCTCTATCAGTGGGTCGTTCTGAGGCCTCTGTGAAGAACAAATTCTTTGTATGTGTTTAAACAATTGAAAGAATGTAAATATTTAGGTGAATAACTTATTTTGCCTCTAGTTCTGTAAGCTCCCTAAAATGGAGATATATTCAGTTTGAGAGCAGTTTCAGTTCCTGAAATTCCACTACCAAAACCAAGAATACTTGTTTCCTTGGCAGTATCAAAACAGAATTCAGTGCTATGACAGAAGTGCTCCACTAGCCTATGTCTGATTAAAAAAAAAGATGCATCTGAGGGTGCTGAGGTTTGGACTGTGTAATTACAAACCCACTTTTGGTCATTTTCTAAAGATCCTGGCAATTGGGGAAGCTCCTGGTGACAGCAGAAAGACAAATGCTGCCCTTGCCTTAAGAATGTGAAAAGGGAATCCAGGAATGATAGATTACTCAGCCTAACTTTCAGTTGCTGGGAAGATTAAGGAGCAGATTCTCCTAGAAGTAATTTCTAAACAGATGAAGGTCAATGAAAGCAACTAGGGTAGGTTTACCACAAGAAAATGGTGCTTCACCCAGTTGACATCTGTGATCACATGGTGGGCCTTGTGGACAGCAGTGGAGCAGTATATGTTTCATACCTGGGGAGGCCTTTGAGATGATCTCCCATCACACTTTTATAGCTGAGTCGGTGAGATGTAGGATGAACAGCAAGCTGAATAGGAATCAGCAGTGCTCTTGAAGAGAAAGCCAAATGAACTCTGGCTTTATCAGCCAGAAGGTCAAGGAAAGTCATTCTTGGTCTCTGTTTACTACTTCAGAGATGACATCTCAATAACTGTGTCCAATTTTGGTCTCCGCTGTGCTAAAAGGACACCGAGATATTGGGGTCGGTGGAGAGCTGCCAAGATGGAGTTGATGCCCATGACCTGTGGCGAGATGTGAGGTGGACTGGGTATGTGCAGCCAGGCAAAGAGAAGTGTCCCACTTCTAAGAGCAAGAGGAATAAGGGTAATCTTGCTGCTGTCTGCAACTTCTTGGGAGCATATGGAGAAGGAGTCCTACTGTTGTGTGCCTCTGAGAAGAGTATGACAAGTGGCAACAGACGAGTTGGGAAATGGTAAATTCTGAATAAATAGAAGGAGAAATTTTGTGACCACAAGGGTGGTCAAATATTGGAACGTGTTGCTGAGAGAAGTTGTGGAAGCTCCAACCTTTGAGAATTTTTTTTCTGAAGTTACCTGTCTAAGTACCTATGTTGGGTATCGTATGTGTCCATTGTTCTTCTACAGCAATTATTAATTAGCTTTTACTTGACATGGTGTGTGAGCGCCCTGCCTCAAGTCATGTAAGAACGTGTACAAAAGTTTAATTGAAGTTAAGAAGCTGACCTTTTGCCAACGTAGCTCCATAAACCCATGAGTGATAGGATTTTGATGGCAATGTTAGATCACAGAATCCCAGCGTGGTGGGGGCTGTAAGTGACCTCTGGAGATCATTTCATTCTACTCACCTCCTCCAGCAGGGTCACCCAGAGCAAGTTGCCCAGGATCCTGTTGTCCAGGTGGGTTTGGCATCTCTCCAGAGAAGGAGACTCCGCAGCCTCTCTGGGCAACCTGGGCCAGGGCTCCATCACCTTCACAAGAAAGGAGATTTTCCTTATGTTCAGGTGGAACATCCTGAGTTCCAGTTTGTGCCTGTTGCCCCTTGTCCTGTTACTGGGCACCACTGACAAGAGTCTGACCCCATCTCTTGATCCTCACAGGCCCTTTAGTTATTGATCAGCATTGATCAGATCCCCTCTCAGTCTATTCTTCTCCAGGCTAAACAGCCCCAGGGCTTAACAGTTTTTGGTCTGATCGGCTACATTTGTAGGAATAACTGTTGGACTTTCTTTCAGAAGTTGTCTTTGGATTTTATGATGGGAAGGAGCATTAGCAAATGCTGACTTCATATACATCTGGTTTTTTAAACTGGAAGGATCTTTTGGCATGCTTACAAAATAATGCTGTGCAAGAGGAATGGCTTGAAAGTGCTGGTAGCAAATGATTTTTTTTTTTTTTGTACTGTTTGGATTGAACAGGGTACAGAAGCACAATCTATCGCACGAATTTTTAATCTTACCTAGAGTGCCAATGACTTTACTTTGTATTCAGAGCGACTGACTGTGTTTAGAAAAAAAAAAAAAAGGCAGTGCTACTGATTGGTTCACAATTTCTGTTTTACTTGAAAGTACTTAAATGACAGTTTTCCTTAACTATTTTTTTTTTAACTTATTGCAGAGATGCAGGAAGGCCTGACAGTTCCTGAAGTAGGAGTATTGGTGATCTACAAATTAGGTTTCCTAATTTTGCCAGTGGAAGCAGGAGTTGCGTCATGCAGTTGCATCTTTTGTGGTGCAATTGAAACTGCTTTTCATGGTACAATTAATCTTTTATGTAGTTATATTGGCTCAGTGAGTAAACAAGCTCGTACATCGTATGGGAGTGCCCGCAGCTTTTAGCAGTAAGAACTGGTTTTCTTTGCAGAAAATGATGGAGCTAAGTGATTAGGATTTTTTTTTGTAGGCAAATATAGTAGGGACTGAAAAAGAAAGGAGACTCAGGGGAGACCTTCTCGCTCTCTGTAACTTCCTGAGAGGAGGCTGGAGCCGGATGGGGTCGCTCTCTTCTCCCAAGGGTTAAGAGATAGGGATACTTGATGTTAGATGGTACATCAAAGACTGCTGTGGTGTCCCTGCTTCAGAGCTGCTGGTTTAACCATTCTTTTGTAAAGAGGGAAACGGAGAGACCAGGCACAGAAATCCTTTCAGTCTGAAATGTCAGGGTCCTGAGAGAAAGGTGACTTCTGGGAAGGGGGAAGCAAGAGAAAGAGAGGTTTGGAAAGGTTTCATGGTAAAATGTTACCTGTGGCTAAACCAGTCAGTATGGCTTTTCCAAAGGTAAGGGTATGTAAGCTCTTCTTTCCTCAGCACTTTTCTCACTGGGAGGTAACGGGAACTCAACGTAGCAGCCTTTCACATGGTGAACATAGGATTGAATGACCTCTAATTCCACACAGTACTATCTAGTGTTTGATGTAAAGCCTCTTTAGTTGTGGTACTGAGCAGTTGTTTGTTTTTGCTTCCAAAATATTTAAAGAAGAACAGTTCAGTATCTTTTGTTAAGAATGTTATTGTCGACATGATTCTTCTCTTCTGTAAGTGATACTCCAAAATAAAATATGATTTAGGCTTACTCATTTGTTTTATGGCCTACATCAGGAGGCATTGTTGCAATATCACCATGGCTTTAAAGAGATGGGGTTTTTATTCATATGACATATATTAATATGTTATGAATAGTCTTTTTTTGTTTTCTTTACCTTGAACCTTCATCAGATGTGTGCATTAGGGGTGCAAATGTCTCTTGAATTGCTTTATTCTCTAGGATTTTGTCGTATTTTGGAATACATGTATAGAATTTACTGAAGAAAAGGGTAATTGGGGTAGGTTGGTATTTGGTGTGGTTTTGTTGTTGTTTTTTGGTGGGTTTTTTTGAGGTGTCAATTGTAGGTGTAAGGGAACTGGATTTAGCCTTAGTAGTAATTCAGTAACAGAATATCCCTTGTACTTCAGTAGCCTTTTCATCTTGCTACTGCTTTGCAAGCACTGGTGTAGTAGCCACAAAGTTGGTTGGGAAGATACTTCATAGCGCAGCAGCAGCCTCTTTCCCTTGAGAGGCAATGAACTTAAGTTCAATATACTGGAATTTAAAACAATGACCCAGAAGCGGGAGAGAAAACATTTTTGAGCACCTTACATCTTCTAAGAATCTTTCATTGCAGTGAGAAAAACGTGAAATGCATTTTGCATTTGAACATGAAAGGGGTTGAAACAAGGGGAGCAAAAAAATAAGGTAGTATGCTAGGAAATGGCTGCTGCTTCTACGTGATGTGAACGTGGACAGTAGTCACCTATTCCCTTGGCCAGGATAAGATGTGTGCTCTTGTGGCCAAGAAGCCCAGTGGTATCCTGGAGTGCATGAAAAGTGTGACTAGTAGGCTGAGAGAGATTCTTCTCCCCTTCCTCTCTGCCCTAGGGAGGGCGCCTCTGGAGTATTGTGTCCAGTTCTGGGCTTCTGTGTTCAAGAAACACAGGAAACTACTGGAGAGAGTCCAGCGGAGGCTCTGAGGATGCTGAGGGGACTGGAGCATCTCTGTGCTGAGGAAAGGCTGAGAGCCCTGGGGCTGTTTAGCCTGGAGAGGAGAAGACTCAGAGGAGATCTGATCAATGCTGATCAATAGCTATAAAGGTAGGGGTCAAAAGGATGGGGCCAGACTCTTCCCAATGGTGCCCAGTGGCAGGACAAGGGGCAATGGGCCCAAACTGGAACCCAGGAGGTTCCATCTGAACAGGAGACAAAAGTTCTTTGCTGTGAGGGTGCCAGAGCCTGGCCCAGGCTGCCCAGAGAGGCTGTGGATTCTCCTCTGGAGAGATTCCAAACCCGTCTGGACAGTGCCATCCTGGGCAACCTGCTCTGGGTGATTCTGCTGGAGCAGGAGGAGGTTAAGATGAGATGATCTCCAGAGGTCTCTTCCAACCTCCACCAGTCTGTGATTCTTTGATAAGCAAATGTATATAGGCAGTATGGACTGTAAGTTGATCTGTCTGGGTTTCTATGTACTTTGAAAGCATCAGCTGACTGAGGGTTGCTTTTTTTTTTTCTCCAGTGGAGCATCACACCATTTGCTATACCGTGCAGAACGCTAAGGAGAGGGCAGCTCTGTGTTTTCCTTTCATTATATAAATTTTCAGATATTTTTTTGTAGGGTTTGGTATGAAGCTTAAAATATCAAAATTGTATTTGACCAGTTTTCAAACTTTCACCTGTACATAGCTGCATCATAGGAAACGTCAAGTTAGAAAAGACAACAGGAGGTCATCTAGTCTGGTTTCCTGCACAAAGCCAGGTCACACCAAGTGTTTAAAACTTGTGTAGAACATATCTTGCTTGTGACTTGCAGCTGAAAAAAAATTACTCGTGTTTGACGTGACTTTCTGGAAGGATTCCTCATTTTCCTAGCCTTCCTCAGCTCTTTTTTCCCCCTCTCTCCCCCTGTCCCGGTGTTTTGCACATCTGCAATGCAGAAAAGCTTCTTCAGGTAGTTTTTCTGTCCTATTGTTCTACCTCCTCTTAATGAAGAATATATGTGAAAACTGAGGTTTGAAGGGGGAATGAAATGCACCCTAGAGCCAGACAGGTAAGCAGCCAGTAATGCTTCTGGGTAAGTAACTGGGGTCTGAGCTGTAGGCTGTGACACTGAAAGATTGCCAAGGTAGCTGTCTCTGTTCTCCTGACTTCTTTGAATGTGATCTTAATCTTCTGTGAGAGTAGCTGGAGGCAAGGGAAGAAAGATTGCCCAGTGAACGTGCACAGCCTTTCCTGCTGCAACCATCAGGTTCCTTCCTCCCAAGCAATCCCTCTGGGAAAAGCTGTGGCTGTCAACTGAGTGTGAAAAGCGACAGGTACATGGTGAAAGCACGGTCCTAATGCTCTGTGTGTGACTAGCACCCCACACATTTATTTTGGTTGAAACTGAGACCTTCCAAATTCAGTGAATCATTTTGGAGCAGCTGTAGCCTGTTTTCCGAACACTTCCTAACATTAGTTGGCTTTTGACTATGGTGGAAGATCCACTGATTTGTTTCTGTCCCTTTACTTCTGAGGGCCGGTCTTTGCCCACTTGATATATTGGCCTCTACCTGATAGATTAGTCTCTCCATCTTCTGCTGCTGGATGGAGTATCTGTCTTGCAGCAGAGTTGCTTTGATTTCTGCTGATGTTGTGAAAGTGAATCATAGAATTGTTCTGGTTGGAAGAGACATTTCAGATCAACAAATCCAATTGTTACTTTAGCCTGGAGAAAAGGAGGCTGAGGGTAGACCTTCTTGGCTCTTGACAACTCCCTGAAGGAAGATTGGAGCCAGGTGGGGATCAGTGTCTTCTCCCAAGGAACCAGCAATAGGACAAGAGGAAGTGGCCACAAGTTGCCCCAAGAGAGGTTTAGGTTGGACATGGGGAACAATTTCTTCCCCAAAAGGGTTGCTGAGGCCTGGCCCAGGCTGCCCAGGGCAGCAGTGGAGTCCCCATCCCTGGAGGGGTTTCAGAGCCACGTAGATGTGCTGCTGAGGGACATGGTTTAGTGGTGCCCTGGCAATGCTGGGAGAATGGTTGGATTTTGATGTTCTTAAAGGTCTCTGCCAACCAAAACAGTTCTATGACTCTATATAGCGAGCTTATTAATAAAGTGGCCTAACCTAGTAAGTATTAGTGAAGATGGGCTGTGCGGTTTGAGGTGAACGTGTGTGTGTGATCAAGAGGGAGCAGCAGGCTGCATGCTGGGTCTGGTAGTAGATACCGAGTGTTTACTGGAACTATGTCTTGTGCCATTCCGTGGTAAAACAACATTTAATGTGTATCTGCTAAACTCCTGACTTTCTAGTTATAGAACCAGAGATATTCGAATGGTTTGGTTTGGAAGGGACCTTTAAAGGTTGTCTGGTTCTGTTATTGTAAGTTACAACTCTGGGAGCTTTTGCTGTGTAACAACAAAAGAAGGGAATCACAGTGCAAGCAAGTGTGTGTCATTTCACATCTCTACAAAATTGTTCTTAGAATCAAGAGGGTGTAAATCATCCAGTTAAGAATTTCCTTATAGGGGTTAGCTATTTGTTTTTGCAAATGCCAAGAGCAAAGTATTTAACTTGGCTGTAAAAGCCGTAGCAAAAGCGGAACGAGCATACTTGAAAATCCTTTCCTGATAAGAACAGGAGGAAAAATACAGCCATTCATTGTTTTCCAAGGTGGGCAAGAGTTGAATTTGTGAATGAATTTTTGACATATCACATTCTCTCTCCTTAGGAAGGCAAACACATTATCTTTTCAGCTTTTATCTCTTATGACTAATCTCAATTTAAAACCAGCCTTTTACTCTTCAGCTTCAAAACACGTGTTCCCTTTGTTTTCTTGTACTTCTTGGGATCTTCATGACTGCGGTTCACAAAGCTTGTTCTAAGCCAAGGTCAAAACCTGAGATACTTTTAAAGGCAACAGTTAATTTCTTTTAAGTAATCTGGACCTTCAGCAAATGCTGTGACTTCAAGTTAAAAGAATAGTTGTGAACAGAAGCAACAGTGTGCTTAGCTTGTCTGGAATACTTCACTTTTACAAGAAATTTACTCAAACCTCTGCTTGGGATATAAACACCAGTTAAATTGAAAGATGTTGCACAGGTAGCATCAACATCCTGCAACAATTTGCGTGACTCAATCTTCAAATGTACAGTGGGGGACAGTGTTTTGAGATCGCAATGAGTGATAGTTGGCCAGATGGCTTGCGTTTTACTAGCGGTTGGGATTCTTACTCGTATCAGTAGTGTCAATGCTCGCTTCAGGTGATGTGTGATGAAAAGTGCACCTTTTGGAATCGGTAAAAAAGCGCTCCTCCTCCTTTTGCCAAAGTTAGACGTGGAAGTTGCCAAAACTAGGAATAGCTTGGCTTTAGAGCAGCGAAAAATACAAAACGCCTGTGGAAGTCTGGCTAGTGCGTATATATTAAGCTTGTTTTAATGCTAGTGATAATTAAAGGGTCCTCCTTGGACTGGCTGTCCAGCACTGACCTCCGGTTCTTGCTGTAGTTCCTTCTTTCAGCTGCGTGTGAATCCTGTTTAGGGAGTCTTGCTTTTGTCACTAGTTACGTGCTCGCTGCATCAGAATGAACATACATGCGTTTGGGAGTGGTTGCTGGAATTTCTCCTCTTTTTTTTTTTCTTTTTTTTCTCTTCAGATTGAGTTGTAGCTTTCCTGACTACACACTCAGGGATAGAGGAAAAAAAGGTGTTGTATCTGATCAGTGACAGCTAGAGGAGGAACAAGGATCTTGTGTAGATCGGCCCTTCATTTTGAGTTGTGCCCAACTGATCTTAACCTTGTTGGCTGGACCTGTGCAAAGTTTTCAGAGTAAGGACAAAGAAAACACACTGAAGATTGAAATGCTCTCGCAGCCTGCGAAATAAACTTTTGGTTAAAATGAGCTTCTGTCCTCTTTCTGGTCATGTCATTAGTAGCTGGAGGCTGTCTTAGTACAGGTTGTTTCCTAAAGGTAGAGGGATGGTAGCTTCAGCAAGAAGATTTCCTTAGGACAAGTACTACCTGGCTATTATAGATGACCACTGTAATGAAGGAAGTTGAAGTACAACAAAGCAGAGTATGGATATGGTACTTTTTCTGGGGTTTTCTTTTTTTTGGAAGGATGGGTTGGTTGATTTTTTTGTTGTTGTTTTTGGTTTTATTTGTTTGCTTGTTTTTTTTCACGGAAGAGTTTGTCATCAGCTTTGTTTCTCTGGTCTGTGTCAAGAGTTGCTGGCAGCAGTGTGAGAACTATTCCAGGGACATTTCAGTTTCTGTGGCAGAATTCAGGAATTCTATAAATCCAATTTTCTTTTCATAAAACCAGTAATGAGTTAAGCATTTCTACCTTGAAAAAATACTGTTAAAATTGGTTATTTGTTCTACAGAGAAGTGGCTTAAAGAGAATAACCAAAGCAGCCCAAATTAGCAGCTTTATTACTGTTCCCTGATGTGACACTGGAGTAAGCTGGGGTGACTGGTGTTGGAATGGAGCTGTAAGTCAAGGTGAGCAAATGCCTTTCAAGCCTGTGGCATATCGTGTTTGTGCAGAGGTTGAAAACCAGGAGCTGGGATGTGTTCTATGTGACCTGATGAGGAATGTACTGCACCACTTGAAGTCCTCTGAATTCTTGACCTTGCTGGATGAATTTGAAAACTTCGCATTCGCATCAAGAGCGTTACGTGATGGAAGGGCTTTGTGTCTGCGTCCTTATCGTGACAAAGCTATCGTAGAGGAGAATGTAGCAAAAGTACAGCTTGAGCTCTCCTTGATATAGTCAAGTGTGTTATGTAGGTTATTTGGCAACGAACTGCTGAGCTCTGTTGTCCAAAAGAGAAGCCTGAAAACAGATAGTTGATGAGGTTTGTGGTGAAATACCTGAAGGGGTCATAATGTAAAGCTGTCTGTGCATCTGTTAGGCTTCCCTTGTGGTACCACTGATAAAACAACCAGTTGTGGGTGAGGGTGAAGATGTTCTTCACTGCACAGTGTTAGACACTGTCTCTCTGCTTGAGGGAAAGCATAGAAGAGAATGTCTCTGAATAATCACAGAATGGTGGAGATGGGCAGAGAACTCTGGAGATCATCTTTCCCAAGCGCCTGCTCCAGTAGGGTCACCCAGAGTAGGTTGCCCAGTATCGCATTGTCCAGGCAGGTTTGGAATCTCTTCAGAGAAGGAGACTCCAGAGAGGGAGACTCCACAGCCTCTCTGGGCAGCCTGGGCCAAGCTCTGGCACCATTACAGGAGGGTGCCCTTTAGCTATTAATCAGCATTGATCAGATCCCCTCTCAATGTTATTGTCTCCAGGCTAAACAGCCCCAGAGCTCTCAGCCTTTCCTCATCACAGAGATGCTTCAGTCCCCTCAGAATCTTCCTTGCCTCTGCTGAACTCTCTCCAGTAGTTCCTTGTCTCTCTGGAACTGGAGAGCTCAGAACTGGACACAATGCTCCAGAGGTGGCCTCCTTAGGGCAGAGTGGAGGAGGAGGAGAACCTCCCTCAGACTGCTGGCCACACTCTTCTGAATGCACCCCAGGAGACCATTGCTGGTCTTGGCCACAAGAGCATATTGCTGGCTTATGGTGAACTATAGTTATCTCTTCCCAGGTGCTGGACCCTGCACTTGCCCGTGTCAAGCTTCATGAGGTTCCCCTCTGCCCAGCTCTTCAGCCTGTCCATGTCTTACTGAATGCCAGCGCAGCTCTGGTGTGTTGGCCACTCAACGTTCTTTTGTTACCCTTTAAGGAATTCAAGACCTTTAAATGAAATAACTTTTGAGTAGTCACACTCTACCTGATCATAACAGTTCCTAAATGTTTGGGGTTTTTTTATTGGCATTTGTTATCTCTTACTGGCACGTGTATTTTCGTAGCCCAGAGTGGCTTTCTGCCATGACAGCAATTCAGAATGTAAGATTTTCTGTGGCTTAATGTACACATGCTGACATCTCAGAAGTGCTTCTCCCAGTAATGTGGCCTTCTGGATATCACTGGAAATTCACAGTGGATTCCTAAACATCAAAGGACTCAAAATGGAAAAAGACAATGTTTTCTCAGCTTCTCAAGCTGTGGAATAATTAAGCAACACCTGTCTTGACAGGATTCTTAGACTTCCTTGGCCAAGTATGTTGGATACTCTGCTTCTCATGAGGCTTCTCAGTGGTCCATTTAGAGACTTTGCTTTTATTGTGTATTAAGGGATTCAAATGTCTCTAGATTATAATGTAGAAATTGTCCTTTTATAAACAGTCCTTAAAATACTTGTTGGTTCATCAAGCTTCTGTGATTAGAAAACGGATATGTGCTTCTAAACAGGTATGTTGGATGAAAGAAAACAATCATCAACTGCTAATTTAGGTGGTTTTGTGAATTTATATGAGTTTAATATTTCATGAGAGGAGACTTCCATGTGTAGTGCGGTTTAGGGGCTGGCTGTGACTACATGAATATGAAGATAGAGTAATAGCTTGTATTAAACACCCTACAAGCAAAAAGTTTTGGTCATCCATGGAGGAATAGAGGGCACCAAGGGCTGTTTGGTATTCTTTTGTCACATAGAACCTCCTCGCTCTGATTTCTTGAATCTTCTAGATGCTGGGGTGAGGAGAAAAGAGAGAAGGTGCTTAAGGGTAGCGCTGTGTTCAATCTACTGTAACCAGTAGGTGAGTTGTTCATTTTTTTTGTGGTGTGCTGGTTTTTCTTTTTCCTGTGGAGCTGTATAGTATTTGAAGGAGACGGCGCCTTTGCTAGGAGCAGTTGAGTAACTAAGCACACAAGACAGCGGATACGAACTAAACCAAAAACTTCAGATACTGTAAAATGAAATATCGTAGAACTAAATCCTGTGAGATGATGATGTGATGTGGTCAACATAGTTGAGAGAAATATAGAAAACCTTGCAAAATGTTGTTACTTCAGCTTAGTAATGGAGCAATATATAATTTGCAACAACGACTTCAGTTTCACTGTATCCTCCTTTGGATTGCAAGACATGAGTAAGAATCTCAGTGATTTGCTTGGAAAAATTGCTGAATAGGCAGTTATGTTCCATCTGCTCTTGAAAGGAAGAACAGACTGGCTAGAGATGCTACCTCACCGGAGTGATAGAGCTTTATGAAAATCACAAGCGAATCCATAAGCAAGCCAAGCTGTTGCAGAGGGGCATGTGAAACCTGTGTGTTTTTTAGTCACAGAATGGGAGCAGTTGGGAAGGCCTTCTGGAGTTTCTTCGTCTAGCCTTTGTAAAAAAACAGGGCCACCTTGGAGCATGGAGGCTTCACAACTTATCTTGGCAATCTGTTCTGATCTATGGCTACCATAATGGTGAAGGGTGGTGTTATTTTGGGGTGTGTTTGTTGTAGGTTTCTATCATTTGGCTGAGTTTTTTCCTCCCTATATCTAATTAGTATTTCAGTTGCTGCTTTTTGTGCCTTGTGCTTTTGGTGTACACCTCCAAGAAAAGTCCTAATCTTGTCTTCTGCCTTGCCATTAGGTAGTCGTAGATGCCTTACCTATCCTTGAGCTTTCTGCTCTTAAGACTGATGAAAATATTTGTCACACTGAATTACAAAATTTCCAGGTAAAAAAGCACAGGTGCTCTGGGAAATTTCTTCATTGTCGCTGTAGTGGAGAGCCCCTAGCAGCTCTAGAACGTTAGCGTCATAGAATTGTTCATCACTGTCAGCAGAATAAGTGAAACCTCCATAGTATTAAAGTATTTATTACAAAATAGGCTGAAGTTGCCCTTTAAGATAGTTAATGCCTTTTGTGTGTTGTCAACAAATGTGTCAGCGAAATGAATCCAAGATGAAAATATTCAAATAAACAAAACGAATAGGCTTTGCTATTTGAAAAGTAATTTCTAGCTACAATTTCTTTTTTTTTTTTTTTTTTCTCCCCTTCCCCCCGCCTCCCTCATTTGGCCAGGAATAAATGCAATAAAACAGTAGCGTCCTGTCAGGTGTTACTAATGGAGAGTAGCTCCTGGCTTCTTACTGAAATTACTCTATTCGGTTTTCACATGTGTGGGGTTTTGAAAGCAGTTTTTGGTCACGTGCCTGAATTTTTTGAAAGATGATGTTATTAACCATGGCTAAGAAGAATTTCATAAGAGCCATGTGATTGCTGGCCCGTTTGCAGCATGTAAAATTTTTGACAGAAATCTCGATTGATTCTTCCATGTTCAATAATGTGTTCATTACAATGGTATTTCCTGAGCAGCTGGCCTTGCTTAGCTTTGGAGCTAAAACAGCAAAAGCAAGGAAGTGAATTTCCCAAACCTCCTCCCCCCACCATTTTTTTTTCATGTTAGAAAATTATGTTAATTTTTTTTTTTTATTCTGTTAATGGCACGGAAAACATCTGATTAATGGGGGAGGGCAAGAACAGAAGAGGAGAACAGGGAGGAAACACCACGTTTTATTGTGCATTGTGATAGAGCTGGGTTCAGGAATTGGTTTATCCTTTCAGAACTGGTCTAATCAAAATGCATAGATAGAGCTGTGCTTCCTGATAGTCTCTGAGTTAATAAGTGCTTCTGTTTCAGTCAGATCTTCTGAAGTGCTAAAAGATGCCAGTCACAAGTGGTGTTCCCCAGGGCTCAGTACTGGGGCCTCTTCTCTTTAATGTCTTTATCTGTGATCTGGAGGAGGGGATTGAGACACCCTCAGTAAGTTTACAGACAACACCAAGATGGGCGGGAGTGTTGATCTGCTTGAGGATTGGCAGGCTCTACAGAGAGATCTGGCCAGGCTGGATCGATGGGATGAGGCCAGTAGTATGAAGCTCAATAAGGTCAAGTGCTGCGTCCTGCACTTGGGTCACAACAACCCCCTGCAATGCTCCAGGCTTGGGGAAGAGTGGCTGGAAACTGCCCAGCAGAAGAAGACCTGGGGATGTTGGTCAACAGCTGGCTGAAGATGAGCCAGTGTGTGCCCAGGTGGCCAAGGCGGCCACCAGCGTCCTGGCTTGTGTCAGCACTGATGTGGCCAGCAGGACTAGGGCAGGGATTGTGCCCCTGGACTCAGCACTGGGGAGGCTGCCTCTCGAATCCTGGTTTCAGTTTTGGGCCCCTCACTGTGCAAAGGACATTGAGGGGCTGGAGCGTGTCCAGAGAAGGGTAATGAAGCTGATAAAGGTTCTTGAGTACAGGTCTTGTGAGGAGTGAGTGAGGGACCTGGGTTTGTTGAGCCTGGAGAAAAGGAGGCTCAGGGCAGACCTTCTTGCTCTCAACAGCTCCCTGAAAGGAGGTTGGAGCCAGGTGGGGTCGGTCTCTTCTCCCAAGGAATAAGCAACAGGACAAGAGGAAATGACCTCAGGTTGTGCCAGGGGAGGTTTAGATTGGACATGAGGAAAAACATCTTCCTTGAAAGGGTTGTCAAGGCCTGGCCCAGGCTGCCCAGGCTGCAGTGATGGAGTCCCCATCCCTGGAGGTGTTTCAAAGCCATGAAGATGTTGTTCTGAGGGACATGGTTTAGTGGTGACCTGGCAGTGCTGGGTTAACGGTTGGACTTGATCTTACAGCTCTCTTCCAACCAAGATGATTCCATGATTCTATGGTTAAAACTATGTGGCAGGTCTTCAGATAATAGCCAGATTGTCCATCATAATGCTTCTTACCAGCAAAGTGATGTGAACAATAGTATGTGAAATGGTGTCTGTAAGGGAGAGCTCGTGTGCTGTCCTACTGCATTGAGACAAATACGTATATTTTAAAAGTTACTGTAAGAATTGTCTTTCATCAATGGGAAATACTGTTCTTCAGGTTTCTATCTTGCATTCAAGTAATATCTTTGCCTTTACCTTAGTGACAGACTGAACATACAGAAATCTGAGAGTACCGGAGCGCTGGTATTTAATAGCAGGTTCCAGCTGATGTAAACTTGTGCTTCAGATCTCTGCCTCTTGCCACCCATGACCTGCTACAGTGCTGCAAATCTGGAAGGATACAGTCGAGCCTTTTCAGCTTCCCTGACTGCTCTCTCACCTTGTTGTACCTTCAGCGTAAGAAGGATTTGAAAATTTTCCGATGTAGAGTTATGGAAAAATCAGTGTCTCAGTGCCACGTGACACGTGCTCTGTTGTGTCAGAGAAGATGATTGCAGTGCACACAGATGCTTCTCACTTGATCTGTTGCTCACCTCTAACCTTGCTGCACTGTTGAGAACACCGATACGGGAGAGCAGTGGGCTGTGTTCACACACCCGTTGCACACTGAGACACAGACCCGAGTGCTGTATATGCTGAAAAAATGACAAGAAGCTGATGATTTCTACTGCCCGTACGGTAGTAGATGGCCCTTAATTGAGTGGGGCCAGGAAAATTGTGGTTGTGGTGTGCCTAAGCTGCTGGGTGGCCCTGTATAAGCCAAAGCTTGCCAGAGTATTTTATTTTTCTTGTTACTCTTTTTTTTTTCTCTTGGTTTTAAACTTCCTGTGTCCTTCATTATTTTTGACAAGTCAACTTTGACAGAGTCTCAGGCCTATTATTAGCAGCTTGTACATATAAGCAACTATTATCTGGCACTGGGTAGATTTCTTAAGAATTATCTTCTGACCTACATCTAGCCTTCACTTCTTCCTTCCATGAGAGTAGTTCTGTTCTCTTTGGTGGCTGTGCATGGAGCACGCTGAGATACACATGTTAGAGATCTAAGTAATCCTGTAGGAGACACAAATATTCATATTACAGACACAAATGTTCCTATTACATCGTGCAACTTGCTGAAGCCAAAGAGAAAGGGCTTGGTGGACAAGAGAAAAGCTGATTCAATATAAATTAGGAAGGGCAGAAGTGTAAAGCTAAAGGTAGCTGTGCAGGTGAGTGTAAAGACTTTAGCAAGGTGAGCTGACCCTGGTTTAGCTTTGCTGATTTGCGTAGTTCCTTTTCCCACCCTATTTTATGTACTTCAGTGCCCCTTGGGGTCAGTACGTAGCTTTCAGAAAAGTACCTGCCCCAAACCATCATCTTTATATGTGCTAAACCTTTTTGGCCTCTTAGCCCCAGGACAGCTTGAAATCCCTGCTACGCAAGTTCTTTTCCCATTACATTATCTTTACTACTGTACTACACTTTTGAAAACAGAAGCTTTAAAAAGTTTCAGCAAATGTTAAAAGCTTTTACAGACGTCATGACTTTTTTTTTCTTTCCAGAATGGCATTAAGCAGACTTTTCACGTACATCTTGTGTAATACCTGGGTGCCTTATTGAATACAGTGACTGGAGGGTTGGAGCTCAGAGCAGTTTCCGTCCATCTGCTTTTGTACTGAATCAGAAAGCATCCTTGTGTAATTCCATCTGGAGTCAGAGGCTTAGCATGCAGGTGCACTTGTTATATACATACGAAATATACTATCTATAGCATATAGAACCTGAGAGAGTTTTATATATGTAAATATAGTTCTGGAAAGGCATATATTTGCGTGAAAACTGGTACTCCCATTCTGAAGTTGTAAAAGGGAGTGTAAAATTGTAACTGCAGCACAAGCCTCTCTTCCCCAAGAGCTGTTCAATTTGAAACGATCCTGTAGTGTGAACACCATAGCTGAGGCCAAGGGCAGGAGGGTCAACAAGGCCAAGGGCCAAGTCCTGCACTTGGGTCACAACTACTCCCTGCAATGTTCCAGGCTTGGAAAAGAATGACTGAAAACTGCCTGGCAGAAAGGGNTAAATGTTTAATTGTAACACTTTGATTTCTGCTCATATTGTGAAAGTGAATCATAGAATTGTTCTGGTTGGAAGAGATGTTTAAGATCAACAAGTCCAATTGTTACTTTAGCCTGGAGAAAAGGGGGCTGAGGGTAGACCTTCTTGGCTTTCGACAACTCTCTGAAGGAAGATTGGAACCAGGTGGGGATCAGTGTCTTCTCCCAAGGAACCAGCAATAGGAGAAGAGGAAGTGGCCCCAAGTTGCCCCAAGAGAGGTTTAGGTTGGATGTGGGGAACAATTTCTTCCCCAAAAGGGTTGTTGAGGCCTGGCCCAGGCTGCCCAGGGCAGCAGTGGAGTCCCCATCCCTGGAGGGGTTTCAGAGCCATGTAGATGTGCTGCTGAGGGACATGGTTTAGTGGTGACCTGGCAGTGCTGGGTTAATGAGTGGACTCAATGACTTAAAAACGTCTTTTCCAACAAAACTGATTCTATGAGTTTATCTGTTACATACCTATAGACAAGAACAGACTGTACTCCCCGCTATATTCCTGTTCTTCGCCTTCCTCATTTACTTACCTACTATTAAGAAATCAGGAGTCAAATGTATGCTACCTGTTATGACACTTAATTTTGCAGAGAAATGTTGCATGCCTGATTAAAACAGGAACTCTTTTGTCAGCAGCCCCTAGCTCTCAGGCTGCTCAGTTACTAGGTGGCTGTGTCAATAACAGGTGTCACCCATCTTCCTTGCCTTGATGGTTTAAAGTTCCTGCTTTTAGAGTTGTGCATCTTCATAAAAACTTAAGCCTCTGAATTTCTGGCACTTAAGAAACCTGTGTGGGCTTCATGCAGATAGTAACAGGACTTTAAACTCTCAACTAACTTGTCATCAATGACAAATTCACATTTCCAGTGTTTGTGAGAAGAGGTTTAGCCTAAAGTGGTTTCTTCAGTTCTGATATATGCTGGGTTTGTGTTTTGGTTTTGGGGTTTTTTTTGTGCTCACTGAGGTGCAGCCTCTTCAAGTGTGTAAATGATTGGAGGTGAAAAGCCATGTGCCTAAAAATGAGTACCCTCTTCAGCAGGTGTCTGGAAACCTTCCTGCTGCCTGAGATACTGGAACACCATATGGTATAAGCAAAAAGTTGCAGTCCCAAGTTTGAGGATCTGGAACTGTGTATTGATGCTGCCCATTGGGGTATCTTACTGAGCACCAGATGGGGGGTTAAAGAAAACATATGATAACCTGAGTTAAAAAGCACTTACCTTTTAGGAAAAAAAGAGATAATATCCAAAATGAGGTAGGGATTTCTTGAAACTTGTGCTGTTTCTTATCAAGGCAAATACGGCTTTTATATTTATTAGCTGTGTATTTAGAATGAGATTCTGAGGTGACGTTGCACATGAACTGTGATGATCGTTAAGAGCCCTCTGGAACTGCGTTTTCGGATCATCTGGCAAGTTGACTGCGGGGCTGCAGAAGGTGATAACTCTTCTTCCTTCCCCAGAGCAGCAGATAAAACTGCAGATAACTCACTGTTAACACTGAAGGACAAGGAGAACTTCCAGCAACTCTGAGTGCCCCGAGATGATGGGCTCTAGCATTACTGATGCAGTTTTAACATCTGATGTTTGCACATGAAGTGCTGTAGTGACTGGGTTTGGTTTTCCACAGTAGTCTGGTTTATCTCTGGGCTTTTACTGGAGTTTGCTGACAATCTATGTGAGCTTCTACCATCCACACCCTGAAATGCTGTGACCCACCAGAGCACAAATTAGGGATGCTTTTAATGTGGACCATTTTGTGCCAAAGGCTTTGGGGCGATCACAGAATTATAAACTAAGCTGATTGTGCCATCTTCACCGGTGGCACCAATTTACCACAGCCAGGAATCACTTGTGTAATTATCAGGACAGGGATATTCAGTGTCTCATCTTAAAGTATTAATGACGGAAAAAGTGTAATTTGTGTAGTTTGGTTTATTCCTGCCTGCTCTGCTGCTTTGCAGCAACTTTTCTGTCAGGTGATGTGATCTAAAGAAACCTTTACTTAAAACAGGACTACGAATCTGGTGGATGGAATTCTCAGGATGAGTTTGGTGGGAAGATACCTTATTCAGTAGAAATCCAGCTGCAGTCAGGTGTTTTGGTTTGGTTTGTGGCTGAAGAGCAGCAGATGGATCGGTAAAATACATTAATTGTAATAACACCAGCAGCTTCAGGGTAGAAATTAAAAGGAGTATCTTAGTCATGCAAACAACACTGAAGACTTTTTGTGCTTCTCCCCTTTAAAAAATATTATTTATCTTGTTCTTGTAAGTAAATTGCAGTGATGAAATCTGCCATGCTTGGGCATCAGAAATTACATGCAATTTGGAATGTGCTTGAAGCTGTTCGAGAAGATAATTGGTTCAAAGCCATGTCTTTAATGTGTATCATGGTAAAAAAAATTATAATTGATTTAACTCTTATTCTTTATCATTTCCCCTACACTCAGCTTTGACAAATGAATAAGAGTCAAAGGTATTTCGTTATTGTTTTGCTATTACCAAATAATCTCACTGAAGCATGAGCCTTTTAGGCTGTGAAATACACAATAGGTATAATCTGTGTCAAAGGATGCACTAAAATCTGCATTTAGAAATGGAGTATTGTAAACTGTATTATCCATCTGGCAGTAATATTGTCCCCCTGGCATTAAGACACATCACTTTCCCAGGGTAGCAGTGCCAACCTTTTGAAGTTGGAAAGCATGCTGAGTTTTCATGAGGAGCCGCTGTTGTGATCGGTAGGATTTCTTGTTGAAATGCCCAAACCTTTTGCTTAAGAGCTGCTGTAGCTTTCCAGGATGGGTGCTGTCTATACCTGTGGGCAAGAGCTTCTGTAACGCTCCGTGTTCGTTCTGCATGGGCTTTTCTCAAAGCGGTTAACCGGGTGAAGCTGATGCATGGTATTCTGTGACCCCCCTCGGAGATCTCTGCATAGTATTTTAAGTGTTTGGGTCTTGCTGGAACCGCGTTTTCCTTTGCACACAGATGTGCAAACATTTTGTTTCTCTCGTGGTGAAAGACAAATGACTGAGTTGCATTTTTGCTACGCGTCCCACCACCCTCGTTCTGTTTCTGGCTCAGCATCCACTGTTATTAGGATGGGAATTTGCACAGTGCTGACAGTAAGATCATTATTGATAGCTGACTTCCTGCTGGTAGCCTCTGTCCTCTGTATTGTTGTGAGATGTCTGTTCATCTTCGTAAAGAATTGCCCGCAGTGAATTCAGGTCTGTTTTAATGGACAAGTGCATCGTGACAGAAGAACACAGATCAGTGGCTTAATACAAACCCTGTGGCTTGAGAGAGCCCTTGAGTTTGGGCTCTGTATGGCTGGTACCCTCCAGCACAATGTTGTTCTCATCCAGATGCCATCTCTTGTTTCCTTGTTGAACACTGATCTGTAATGACAAACAGCGGATGGAGCACAGTATCTCTGGAAGAGGAAAGTGAAATCACATCTGAATTACTGTAAAAATTGTTCAGGTGACCTAATTTTGTCTTGCACAATGAATTTGTTAAAGGAACAACTACTTGGACTGATACTGTCTGTCTAGATGTTTAACCTGCAATGTACAAAAACGTAAAATTTAAGTCCGCTTTCCTTAATAAAATGGAGGAAACGGAAGAGCAGGGAAGATAGGAATGACTAGAAGTTGTCCAATAAAAAGCAAGTATTGGCATATAACCGAACAGCATCACAAGAATCATGCACCTGTAAAGGGTTCAGCCAAACCAGCCAACCTGCCAAGGCTGTCTCAGGACTGGAATTGTAATGCTCAGGTGCTACTGATGTGTACGAGGCCTGTGTTTCTCCTTGTCTGGGCTCTGAATACTGATTCTGTTGAATCTGCTGTCGGATTGTGAAACTCTTGTAAGGAATAAAGACTAAAGTCATAGACTGGTTTGGGTAGCAAGGGACCTTTCAAGTTCATTTAGTCCAACCGCCCTGCAGAGAGCAGGGACATCTGCAACTAAAAGCAGATTTCTCAGAG
Source organism: Baryphthengus martii (assembly GCA_013396935.1). Classification (NCBI taxonomy): domain Eukaryota; kingdom Metazoa; phylum Chordata; class Aves; order Coraciiformes; family Momotidae; genus Baryphthengus; species Baryphthengus martii. The sequence goes on from VWZK01010575.1 coordinate 160,930, forward strand.
CCCCATCCAACCACACCTGGGATGGTTCCAGGGATGGGTCATCTACCACCTCTCTGGGCAATCTGGGCCAGGGTCTCACCACTCCCAGTGTAAAAAATGTCTTCCTTCTCTCTAGTCTAAATCTCCCCTCTTTTAGTTTAAAACCATCACCCCTTGTCCTATCTGAACAGACCTTACTAAAAAGTCTGTCCCCACCTTTCTTGCAGGCCCTTCTGAGTACCAAAAGGTCACAATAAGATCTCCCCGGAACCTTCTCTTCTCCAGGCTGAACACCCCCAAGTCTCTCAGCCTGTCCTCAGAGCAGAGGGGTTCCAGCCCTCAGATCACTTCTGTGGCCTCCTCTGGCCCTGCTCCAACAGGTCCCTGTCTTTCCTGTGCTGAGGACTCCAGAGCTAGACCCAAGAGTGCAAAGGGAGGGTCTCCCTAGAGCAGAGCAGAGGGGCAGGATCCCCTCCTTCGACCTGTTGACCACCTGCTGCACTGATTTCTATAATAAGGAATTGACTAATTATTCAAGAGTCTTTTTGCTAAATGTTCTCAGGGAAAAGAGAAAATGCAAACCCTATTTTACATCACCTATTACCAATGTAAGAACTCTTTGTTGTGTAAAGTTAGTACCAGTAACGTTAGCTGCTTACAGTGAACTTGCTTTGCAGGTGTTGGAGAGTAATAACGTTTCTCCTCCCAGCACGGTCATCCCTGCAGTGGTTCAGGTCCAGCAGTCAGCGCTGCGTGCTGGTGAACTCATCGGCCATGGTGTGAAACTCAACTCCAGCCTGCCAATCAGAATGGGAAGCAATGGCTGCTGTATTAACAGGGCTTCTTCTGCACTTTTGATCTCATCTTCATTTTCATCTCTTTTTAAAAAAATAATTAAAGCAGGCTGATCAAGGCAGAAATGCATGAGAAGATTGCTTGAAGCGTTTTAAAGATGTATATAAGGCAGATGTGTTTCACCGTGTCGATTAAAATAAATGATTGGGTTTTGTTGCCTAAAATTGTGAGGCTCAAAATTATAGTTGAGCGCTTCTCATGTGCAATGTGTTCATGTATTTTAAGTTATCAAGCTGGGGTTTGCTAGTTTGCTGACAGTGTTGCAAGATGAGCCAACTTCTTGTGTGAAAAAATGGAATTACTGTATTCCAAGTCTTCAAAAGGCTTTACATTGCCTTCTGAGATGTGCTGTGATTTGTTTTATTGCTAATGAAGGTCCTCAAAGTAGATGTAGATAGGCTTGGCATCCATGGTGGAATAAAAAGTGGCACATATGCCCCTTGAATGTCTACATGGAATGGAGGAGTTATACGGCACCGCTTTTCAGTGTGAATGTCTTGCAGGAATAGTGTCAATAGTTAGGGCTGGGCCAGCCATTAGACAGAGTAAAGACTTCTCTCCAGTATTTTGATACTGGCAGGAGGTAGTATAGCAGCTTGTAGTTTTTGAGTTAGGTGGGATAAGCGTAGGGTCATCAGATCCTGTCGGTGGACCTGATGCTTTTCAGAAGCCTCATCTTTACTCCATGTGTGCACTGTGCTCTCAGCTTCCAGCTGCCTGCAGAATAAAAGGTAACTGGGAGCTGCTGCCTAGGGCCCTTCAGGACACACGGCGTAGGCTTTGAGCCAAATGACTTGTTTGGGTTGGCTGCCGTGGCTTCTGGCTGCTCTTGTCCCAGGGCCTGAGGGACTTCTCCTGTTCTGGGACCGGATCTGTGCTAATTATACAACGGGAGTAGTTGTCGGGCAGGAGGGAACGGGCTGCCGCTGCTCAGGCTGCCTGGCTCCCAGCCCGATTGGGGTGGGTGCAGCAAAGTGATGCTGTGCATGGACTAGGGGCAGGATCCCTTGAGTTAAGGTATTGCACAGGCCTCCATGGTGAGATTTGAGCTCTTACAGAGTACTGAACATGAAATCCTCCCTCTCAACTCTGCCCTTGTGAGGCTGCCTCTGAAGTATTG
>VWZK01010576.1:0-102042 GCA_013396935.1 Baryphthengus martii
CTTCTCTGGAGACTTTTAAAACCCTCCTGCATGCATTTTTGTGTGGCCTGCCCTGGGTGATCCTGCTCTCGCAGGGGGGTTGGACTAGGTGTTCTCTAGAGGTCCCTTCCAACCCCTAACATTCTATGATTCCGTGATTCTATGATCTCCTCTATCTGTTAAATCAGAGTCCACAGAGGAACGAGAAACTACCAAGAATATGAGAGAATTGTAGAAAGCCAGCCCCATGTTCAGCAAGGCATTTAAATCGTTTGCCTTAATTTAGGCATGAGGCTTCTTAGTGAAATAACTGAGACCTCCCTGTGCGTATGATTCATTGGCCAGAAGTGGATTAGTTACAACCAAAACTGAGGCCAACAAAACTTGTTTCGCTGACTCAGCTTGACAAGACTTTGCTTCCTGCATCAAGTCTGAGAGAACCTGTGCTACTGGCAGTGTTTACTGGAGCTGTTCTAGTTTCATAAAACTCAAATTCCAGTTACATTCAATAATAAAAATAAAATAAAACAAAACACACTGTCTCTACAGCCGTGCTGGTACTTTTATCACTTTATTTCTATCAGAGCTCTTTATGGTTTCAGCTGGATACACACAGTATTGGCTATGTTCTTTTTTTTATATTAGTCATTTCCATATTGTTTAAATTATTAAACAACTGTTGTGTTCCCAGCTTAAAGTAAGCCTAAAGGGACCACCCAGAAGCCTGAAAACAGAAAAATTCCTTTGATCACAACAGAACCTAAGCAGGGCTCGAATTCTGTAGAGTGGTTTGAACAAACACATTTATTATTAAATATTTTATTGAACTGAAATGAAGAGATAACAGACCTTGTAATACGTTGTCAATGTATTAAACAGCATCACTATAGTACTAAGACTAGAACTGATGTTCCGTGTATGTATGTTAATGCTAACATTTGTCTGTTGCTTTTTTCCATAAACTTTGAAATTACCCTCCCTGCAACTCCGTAGTATGTAGACGGAAAACCAGTACAACCTGTTGTAGAACAAGAGGTATATTAACTGTAAACTCTCTTAACATTTATCTGTTGTGATGTGCTGTGTTTGCATTTTGTGTTTTCTTTGAAAATGTTTCCATAGTTCCAGTACTGACAGAGAGCAGGGGTAAGAATCCGAGAGGGAAACCTTTTTTTTTTAACTCAAAGCTTTTCTGTGAGGTTAGAAGCTGAAGTCAGTCCGTTTCAGAAAATACAGTGCTAATGTAATAAGCAATTTCTCTCTCCTGTAAGTTTTGGTGCGGTTGCAGTTGCCAAAACAGGAGCAGAGGTTGAGCAATTGAGGAACCTGGGCCGCAGTAGTAGAATCACAAAGATCCCTTTAGGCCTTGAAATAAGAATAGATAGATCAGTGGTTATCTCACTAAATATTTCATGTATCATCCTGTCACAGACTATGTTTTAAATGTTCTAAAACAATTTTGTTACAATGGGGTTACTAAATAGGAGGCTGCTGTATGTTTCTGTATACTAAATATGGTTTGTGTAATTTCAGTACTAAGTTCTCCTACATAATCTCCTTTCTGATACTGAAACATTCACCAATATGAGTTATTCCAAAGCACACATTGAAGGTGCACCACTCCCACTAATGTCAACTGGAGTTGCACGTTCATTGCTTCTCTGGAAAGCCTCTACAGTTTTGACAGTTGTGGGATATAGCTTTTTGTCTGGAGTGATGGCTCCTTCATCTTTACACCTTGGTTCAGCATTGAAGAAGTCTCAACATGCCATTTCCAAAACTGTAGCCTAGTACCTCTGTGAAACACATATTCTGGCTAGAAAAGTATCTTCTTAGCCCCCAAATGACCAGATTTCTATGCAAGCTCTAATAAATACTTTATTTTCAGCAAAGTCTACATACCAGTTCCCTTTCAATACAAAATACTAGAGCTTTGAGGAACACCTCATGTGAGCTCAGTTGCTGGAGGAAGGCTCCTCCAGCATTAAGTGTCCTCCCCGAGGCTAGTGACAGCGCGTATGTGTACCACAGCTGCAGGCAGGTGTACGTTACACACCTGATGTGGACTAAAACTGCTGTCGGCAGCCATTCAGACTAGTGCCAAAATACAGCTCAGTCTGTGCTGCCTTTTTTTTCCCAGCATGTATCAAAAGGATATCTTGTACTCAGGTTCTATAAGAGATTTGGCAATTATATGTTTAGCTATCCATTTGACAACTATATATTTAGCTAGAAGTATTTTGGTTTTTAAGCCTCACATTTGTAATGTTATCTGTAAGAGAGATTAATTCCTTAAAAAGTTAAATTTCTGTACCCTAACTTGATTGTTGATTCTTTCACTGTGATTAATGGTGGTGGGCAAATATGTATGACAAAAATTTGAGTTATACAGATACTTTTGGCTTAAACTCCAGCAAGATACAATTGTGAGGCAGAAAAACAGACAGTCTGGTGAAAAAATTGACAAAGTAAAGAATGGGCTGAGAAATAACATTTCTGGCACTATCAAAAGTTGACCTTGGAAGAACTTAATTATTATACAGTGCCAGGGCCTACAGAGGAAAGGGAGACAGCTAGAAAAATTCTTCTGGCAACCCCATCCTATCTATAATATATTATATTTTAATGTAATATACAATCTGGCTGAGGTGGGCGGGGCAGGCGAGGGAGGAGGCGGCTGCGTCTTAGCTGAGACTCTTTGTCAGCTGACTAGTGGATTTAAATTGAATTCTCTGTGAGCAGGGTCATGGAGGGGGTGGTGTCATTTTGAATCATGACCTTCAAATATTTTTTTTTCTCACCTTTTAAAATATTGTGTACTGAACTGCAAATGCAGAGTGATTTGATTTTGTCTTTATTTATTTTTCCCTCTTTGAAAAAAAAAACAAAACCAACAGAATAAGCCACTTGTGAAAGGCAGCAAGTACCAAACCTTGCCAGGAAAGCTGCCTCGACCCTTACAGAACGGAGAGCAGGGAACATATAATTCCCCAGACGGGTGCGGCAGGAACGAGAACGAGGACAGCGGCAGCCTGGGCCTAAGTACGTATCCGCCTCTCCCACTGGGTGACGTAGGAGGGGAAAAAGCAAACACTTTGAGGGATTGGGATGTAATGTGGAATGTAATCTCTTATGCCAGAATAATGTCTTAGGATATCATTCAGTTAAGGAAAATTCTCCTTTTTTTTTTTTTTAACAATGTACCAAAAATATTCCACATTGGCTCAGTGGAGAAGATAGTTTTAAAGTGTTCTCTTCTGTTGCGTTTGATGATGCAATTTGCTAACATCATTGATTGATAGCATTTGGAAATTGTGGAGATTGAAAGTCAACAAATCTCTAACTCAAAACTGGAACTTTTAGAGACGCAAACATCCTGACAATGTGAATGAGCAGTGCTTTTTTCAGTCATGCTTCCAATGCTCCCCTGAGCTTGCTGCTCTGTTTTCTTAAAAAAATACGCAAGCAAACAAAAACGCACAGCCAAGTACATCAAAAAAAAGTACACTAGATTGATGGATTAAATAAAACAAAGAAGCCATCCCATTGCACCTTAGTGTGTGAAAGCTGACAATATAACTAGCACTAACACGCACATTTCGGGCAACAATTCTGGTGTCGGCACTGTTGGTCGCTGCAGCTTGTGGGGTCCCACAAGTGAAAAATTAACTTGGTAGGTGCAGAAAAACATTCGTGTATTTTGAAAATACAACTCTATTGCTAATCCATAACAACAGTCATATGTGGAAGCCTATATTAACTTTGTTCAGTGACGTGTTTCGCATGGATTTTTTGACAAAAAGTATTACAGGGAGGCACAGAACCAGGTGACTGGTTCAGCCAAGGACTGAAAAGCTTAGGAGCTCGGGCGCAAGAATATTCCTTGTGATTTTGGAGTGTTCCTACGCTTTCGAAGTTACGCTGGAGAGGTTTTGTTTGGCGAGGTTTTATTTTAAGGCCTTGTGGGTCTCTTTGGGTGTGGTAGTTTCATGATTTCGTTAGGTTGGAGGTTGTTTAAGTTTTGGGGGTTTTTTGGTTTGTTTTTTTTAGGTATTTTTTGTGGTTGCAACATTGTAGGTAATGCGTGAGCCGCGCTATTACATCTGTATCTGCAGGGTTATCCAAGGATGGGCGATCTTGTAAAGGAAGATGTCTTTTTGCTAGAAACAAGCCATGACTCCTTAAATACACTGAATTAACAGAATTTTTTATGCAGGTTGGCTTGTTTCTTGCACATGCAGTAAACTCATTACACCTCCAATTCTGTATTTCAGAGGAATTGGATGTAATCTTAGACATTGCTTCATTTCAGATATTCTGCAGGCTTTGTGGAGCTCTGTAGCACGTGCCTAGTGTGTTAAGGATGTCTAAGAAGACTGTTTTTAAAAGACAAAGAGATAAATGATCATCGCTGTCTATTTAAGATGATCTGTACAGAATTCCTGGGGCTTGTGCATATTCACTTTCACGTCAAGCATAACTGCTTCTTTTCTTTTTTGTTTCTGCTTTTAATGCTTAGCTTACTTCTGTGCTCTTCTGTAACTTTATTTTGCTGGTGTTTTATTTCTTCTTTGCTTCCTCATCTGGCTTTCTGCTTCTTGGGATGACTGAAGATCGCATCAGGAGTGTCAGTGCACCAGTGCTAGGTACTGTATCCAAACAAGACGCAACTTTAACATGTATTTTGCTGCTTACTTTTTTTCCTTTCCTTTTCCCCTCCCTTTCTCTATGAAATACTAATACCAAGTGGGCCATCCAGATGGAATTCCTTAAGCGTGGTACTGAAACGAAGTAACAGCTTTTGCTGTGTGCCATTCGCGTGGGATTTCTGTTTAAGATATTGAGTCCTGGTTTTATCCCGTTTTCACTGAATTCAACAGAAAAAAACCCGCTGATTTTGATGGAGGAATTGCGGTGTTAAAAATAGGCAAGAGTCTGAAGAGTCTGCTTCAGTCTTAAGACCTTTAATTGAAAGAATATACTTAAATACAAGTGACTGAAATAACAATACTGTTTTACCCAATGTTTTATTACTTCCTTTTTTTGTATCAGATGTACAGTTACTATTTTTTTGCATCTTCTGAGCATGGTTTTTAATACAAGAACAATTTTATAGGTATCTTTACTTTTTTATTATGTTTGCAATTAAACCTTATTCTCCCAGAATAACAACTTTGTTAATAATTAGTATAAAATGTGACTACATTACTGTTCTTAATCCAGGAGAAACAGAGAATTTGGATGGTACAGTAGTCTCGGATGACCTTTCACCTCTTTCTTCGGGAACGGATTCGGGTCCACAGTCTCCGTTGTCTCCAGAAAACAGAAAGAGTCCAAAAGGGATCAAGAAAATCTGGGGAAAGTAAGGTCATTTGTTTTAGTTCCCTGTCAAAGCATTTTGGCTGAGAATGAATCTAGTACTTGGCAAAATCTACAGTATCTACAGCAAGAATAAAATAAAATTCAGGAAACGGAGAGAAAGCAGCTCTGTGATTGTATGGGTATGGCTCTCTGTACATTGGGGAGTAGAAAAATGGGTGGTAGTGTTCAGTGTCATGCCATTGGTAGAAATAAGACACTGCTGTCATCTTTAATGCTAATAATTAAGAATGCAAACAATTTCATTAGTTAATAAAAAGTAAATGATAGTAAGTTGTTCATTACAGTAGGCACTGGTAAAAAAAAATGAGAGAAAACAAAACAAAAAGCAGGGGGACTGAGTTTTATGGTGTTCACTTTATCTGCTTCAGGACAGCAAACAATTAGAGCTCTGGCCTGCAGTGTGCATTATTCATTGGAGTGAAGGGCTATGACGGCTCCGCAGAGCTTTTTTCTTTCCTCAGAGTTAGGTCTAGACAGCGTTTGCCTGGAACTTCTTCAGCTACCACTTGAAATAGATATTTGTGATTTACAGGCAGATTAATAACTACATCTAGTTGTCACTCTATGGAACTAATGATGTGCTCTGTTGCAAGCTAATAGTACTGTCATGGCACTCTTGTCTTGAAAGAATAAGAAGAACTCAGTCAGGTAACTTCCCTGCAGACGATCTGGGTTTGGCAGAGTTCCGAAGAGGTGGCCTTCGTGCAACAGCTGGGCCTCGGTTAGCCAGATCGAAGGAAACCAAAGGCCAGAAAAGGTAACGGTTCCTTCTTTACCTTGTAGAGCATATTATGTGGTACTATTGAATGTGCTGAGCAGCCCAACCCTTCTCTTGTGAAGTAGGTTTTTCCCAATGTGCTTCATTACACGTGGAATTCTACAACAACTGGAAAGGATTTCTCTGGTAGAAAGTGTACCCTGAGAAGCATCCCTGTCCGCACTCCTTCCGCTGCAGGTCGCAGCCCTAGCCGTTTGTCGGAGTGTCAAAAGTGTCACCTCGTTAAAGAACAAGAAAACTTAGCAGCATCTCCTGTAAGAGTATCTGCAAAGTGATTCAACAATTCCCTTGTTCCTTTTTGGAATAGAAAATGGGAAATACTTAATTTACGCCCCCACGTCCCCCAGCAGTTAACAAGTTGAGGCTGGGCAGCCCAATTACCAAGACACTGGTGCCACAGCCCATGCTGCGAGAACAGCACTTGGCTTCTGTTGTTGCAGAGAACACAGCACATGGATACGCGCATTGCAGGGCTATGCCTCAGTGGGCTGGCTGATAATAACCATAACGCTTTCTTTTACAATTTTTCAAACATTTCTTGTACTTTTCAGTGACTACAACGCTCCCTTTGCTCAGTGGAGCACTGAAAGAGTTTGTAACTGGCTTGAGGACTTTGGTCTCGGCCAGTACGTCATTTTTGCACGTCAGTGGGTGACTTCAGGCCATACGCTGTTAACTGCGACACCTCAGGACATGGAAAAGGTAATAACCTGCGACTGTTTCTCTCAAACGACCGCACGTGTTGATTCTGTATAACCAGGCCCCTTCACACCATTGGCAGTTCTACATAGTATCGGGTTTTGTAGATACCTAATGAGACAAAAAGAGCCAGAGCCAAGGCAGACTCTTTCTGTTGTTGCAGGAAATGGGCATAAAGCATCCACTGCATAGGAAGAAATTAGTTCTGGCCATTAAATCGATAAATGCAAAACAAGATGAGAGGTCTGCACAACTTGATCATATCTGGGTGACACGTAAGTGTTTGAACTGCCACGGAATCGTTTGGAAAGGAATTTATCCCAACACTAAGGATGGGCTGCCTCATACACCTTTGTGTAAGCAGTAACAGAACATCTTCGAGTAGAATGAGGATTCTCGTGATGTTCTTGACATCCAAATACAGAGGTAGAGTAGGATCTTCCAAGGGGAGCTCTGCCATCCAGCTTATAGGGAAGTAAAGGGAGGAGGCTCGATGTAGCAAGAGCTACATTATGCTGCAGAGGGTATAGGCTCAGTCGCACACTGTATGTAAAATATCATGGGAGTATTGCGGACAAAGCTGTTGGGTGGGAGTTGCTTTTAGGCTGCTGGTAAGAGGCTGTCCTTTTAAAAGGTGAATGGGTAGAAGGAGCTACGCCAATGCTTCATTCTCACTGATCTGGCTTTGGGTACACCTTGTATCTGCAGGATGGCTTGATGATATTGGTTTACCTCAGTACAAAGACCAGTTTCATGAATCCAGAGTGGATGGGAGAATGTTGCAGTACTTAACTGTGGTAAGCTAAAATCCTTTTTCCTCGGTTTAACCAAATTTAAATTCAGAATGAGAAAAGATTTTTACAATTTTACTTTGAATGTGAGCAGTTAAAAAAATCTTTTGCAAGACACTAATGGTGCTATTTCTAAGTTATTCGTGCATGATTACTGTTCCTAAGGAACATGAAATAAGTGGCAGGATATGCTATAGCTAACTTCTGCAAAGTCTTTCAATGTCATGTAGCACAACATGATTGAAAGTAAAATGACCTATTTTACACACAGCTTCTGGAGTTGTTCTTTTCCACACCAAATAAGCCACAATATTCACTAAACTAAAGATGAGCAGCGAGACAGGGAATTTGTACAGCTCCAACCACACTCACGGCAGCAAACCATGCGCTACACGCAGCCGCTGTGGTTTCCTTGCCCAGGCTGGGATAATTAAGTATTTGGTTTTGTTAACTGTGCTACGAAAAGATGTCTAACTCGGCCGTTATCAAAAGTACAGCCTTGCCCACGCTGCTTAAGGAGCCTTTGTTACAGGAGCGTGGTCCCTCTGTTCCATGGGTAGGTGTGTGCGTTGCTGGGTGCCGTGATCTTAGCCAGATCAGAAACGGGCCAACTATTTCAAACTATCCATAAGCCTGGATTTTGTTTCGTAGGCCACACGTTCTCTTTCCGTTTTTAGCCAGGTCTTGCTTGTTTTAAGCAACAAAGAAACCCAAAATTCTCACCCTGGAAAAAAAAAAACCTCTTTAAAATATAATTTTTTTTTTTACGTGGCAAGCTCAAAATCTTTCTTCTTGGGGAAGTACCTGTTTGGGTGTGTATTCTGTACCACTTACCAGGCGCTCTCTTTTACAGAATGACCTTCTCTTTCTGAAAGTCACCAGTCAGCTGCATCACCTGAGTATTAAATGTGCCATTCATGTGCTGCATGTCAACGGTTTTAACCCCCACTGCCTACGCAGAAGACCAGTTGAGGAGGTAAAAGAATGTTTAAACAAATTAATTTAAACAAGCACTAATTACCTGATTCGAGCCAAAGGGCAGATTCTAGCCAAAGTCAGCAGTGTACAATGATAGAATAAAATCGCTGTCACTAGGGAATTCTGTCTAAAGCAGTCCTTAGGCTACTTTCCTGCTTTGGAATGTAATGTACTCAGTGATAATAAACATCTACTCAGTCCTTAAGTGCTTCAGCCACTTACTACTTGAACTTCATACACTTCCCTTTAGAAATGATTTGCATAGTTTAAAGAAGAGAGGGAATAATTTGGACTGTTTTTTTCTTTGTCTGACCTAATTTTTAGCTCTCAAATCTGTAAGGTTTTTGCCCTACCTGGTCAGCAGAGCTTATTCTCTTGGTATTAAAGACTGACAGGAACACTGTTCTCAAAATGCTCCTCTTTTTTTTACACCTGGTATCTGTAATTTCTACTGTTAACTGCCTGATGCAACACATGGGGTTTCAGCTGTACTAGTCTATGCCATCTCCTCAGGGGATGTCTGAAAGAGGCCTTGGGCAGAAACAATACCTTACAATCAGAGAAAATATACTGCCCTTTGAGAAAGAGGAGGAATGAGGATACACGTTGTGAGCACGCAGTGACAGCTCTTCTGGTTACTTTCAACAGAACGTTTCGCCTTCTGAAGTAGTTCAGTGGTCCAATCACAGAGTGATGGAATGGCTCAGATCAGTCGATCTGGCAGAATATGCACCAAACCTTCGAGGAAGTGGAGTGCACGGTGGTCTGATTGTAAGGATTTAACATTTTACTACCTATCTATCTCCTGAAAAGTGAGATTTTAATAGGAAACATCTTTTATCTGGTGTTAGTCAAGCAAGAGGAGACATCTATCTGCACTTTGATGGCATCGCCAGGCCTTCTAAAGAGCCTCTTCATCTGATCTATGCATCTTAATTTTACAAAGGAAAAGTAAAACATAAAAGCAACTGCTAAACCATTTTTTTACAATCAAAGCTGAGCTGTTTAACCAACAAACTATGGTGGGAAAGTTACATGCCCAGAAGGCATCGCTGAGTGTTTCTTTGAGTGGCTTTAATTGCCCTGAACTGATGGCAGTCCTGCCAGCAAACAGGAATGACATTTTTTAAATTCAAACCATTCAGAATTACTTGCAGCTTATTAGTAATGTCAAGAGTTCTGGAATACTGCGATTCTAGTGTTGTAGACTTTTTGCAAAAATGAATAGAAAAAATTGTGCTAAGATTCTGTTTGTACTCTGAGTAGAACAGAAAATTCAGAAAACAAACTTGTTCAATCCAACTAAATATAGGGATCGGTGATAGATACAAACACCTATTTGCCTGCTCATGCTCTGCATTTCTTAGTGCCTACTTTCCTATATTTCCCGTTCAAACCCTAGTAAGTATCTTACCACAAGAGAGTTATGAAAAGTCTAATGTAGACAAGTATCTTAGTAAGAATGAGAAATTCCTCTGATAAGCACTGTAAAGTTTACTATTGCCAATATTTAACCATTCTAAAAATAAATATTCTGCCGTTTTTTTCAACAGATTCTTGAACCTCGCTTCAACGGTGACACACTGGCCATGCTGCTGAATATTCCACCTCAAAAGACCCTACTGCGACGCCACCTAACAACCAATTTTAACGTCTTAATTGGACCAGAGGCACAGCAAGAAAGAAGAGAAATAACGGAGTCAGCAGCGTACACACCTCTGACCACCACTGCCAAAGTTCGGGTAGGTACTGCTTTCAAAAAGGAGATATTTCAGAATTTCAGATTTCCCCTCCCCTGTCTTATGATGAAAATAAAGGACAAACCTGGGCAGGGAGAGGTCAGTTTTAAGAGCGTTAAATTTTTCCTTAATTCTCTAGAATTAAATACTAAAGCATTGAATTTGTATCTGTTTAAATCAGTTTCCGAAACAAGGATGAAATCCCTCCCATCTTTTCTTACAAGGAACACTATCTAAATATATTTAACATCAACTGTAACTCCCAATTTGAAAACAATTGAATTTATTTAGTTCAGAATCTAGGTACTTGAAGGACTAGGGTATATAGCAGTAAATCAAAAAGGAGAGGATTTTGAATGTTTAGAGGACAGCCTTATTTTTCTTACTCAAAACTCGTTGTGTTGTCATCTTATTTTAGCCAAAGAAACTTGGATTTTCACATTTTGGAAATTTAAGGAAAAAGAAATTTGATGAATCAACAGACTACATTTGTCCTATGGATACAAACCCAGCTGCTGCAAACGGTACTCAGAAAAACTACGGTGGATACAAAGGACTTAGTCCATTCACTGATCGGGAACTGGATCAGGTGGGACAGACAGACTGATGCCATTCTCATCTCATCCTCCCCATGCATTCCAAAGCTTGCAAATAACCAAATGTTAACGTTGGCACATAACAAAGTATTTGCTACATCCGCATGAACTTGTTGAGAAAGTGTTGCCTATGGACACTGGATAGAGTTTTAATCAGCATCATAATAAACTCATCCATCTTCAAGCCCTTTTTCAGGACTCTGACACCTTTACACTATGAAGATCGAGGTATTTTGGCAATTAAGGTGGTGGTTGCAGTAAACACAAGACTTTTGTACTTCTAGCTTTCGTAATCTCAGCATGGCACACTGATTTTTATCATTATCTTGATGGGTGTTTTTTAATGTCATAAATTTATTTGGACTAATTTGTACAAAGCTATCGAGTTATATATAAAAGTACCAACTGGATTGTATATTTTTATCAGACATTACTCAGAATCCAACTGATTTTTTTCTTTCATTATGTACAGTGGGGGACTAGTTATGTTTAGACAGTGTATGTGAGAAGAATGCGTCAGTAATGAACAAGATGGTTAATAAATCAATACTTAAATAATTCACTTTTGTTATGTAGTGTAAAGTTGTGAATTAAACTGTCTAGACATCAAACAGACAAATGATCAGGACTAAAAACCATCAAATTTTCTTTAATTTTGCTGTTGTGTAAAGGGCTGCAAACCCTGAAAAATGGAGCTCCTGGAGGCTTGTGTGAACTTTGGCAACACACAAGAGCCAGCCAGAAGCAGCTGGGCTAAACTGTCCTACCTCCATTTGACCCTGAGAGAGAAAAGCATGTTAAGCCTGATTAACAGAAAGGCCACAAAATTGAAAAGACTGTGAAAGTACTTTTTTCATTTGCCTGGTTTACTGCATCTAACATCTCATTTGTGTTCTTTATCTAACCATTGTCATTTTCCACGTACACCTTCTTAGTAAAATACTGTTCCTAAGCGGGGACAATACGGAATCCCGACTGTCATTTGGTATGGATGTCCACTTGCACCCTTAAGAGTTACAAGGGAATGCATGAACTTTTGAGCCAGAAGCTTACACTATGCCCTTGTTCAAGCGTTACAAAAATACTGGATTTGTCTCTGGGAGCATGGTCTTTCCATAAGCATGACATCGGAGCATGTGGTCACGCAGTGAAATCGTAGCGCCCTAGACCTGATAGATAACCCTTTCATATAAGCTACACGTGTTACGTATCATTAAGGACTCTTACCTCTTGCCTGTGAAAGAAGACTACAAGAAGTATAGTAAGTGTTACATCATCTGGAAAAATATTACTCGATTGACAAGATCAGTTAAGCTTTTTCTTTTCTTGTGTGAATTACAACTCGGGTTTCATGGAATCACTCTCTCTCACTCAGGATTCATTCTTCCTATCGTTAAATGCATTTTCACATGCCTTAAGAGCATGGAGGCAGGTTCCTTAATGTGCAAAAATCAGAGCTTTTAAACTTACCCCAACTTCATTTGTCCAGGCACAGATACCTCCCAAAGGTGCATGCAGAATTAATCAAATTGCACATACTGTCTGATTTGAACTAGTTCCCGAATACTTTTACAGATGGAACATTCAGAAGGCACAGTAATGCAAATAGGGGCTCTTTCTCAAGGCATAAGCCAACTTACGGTATGTACTAATTTTACTCTTGTTTTGAAGTCACAGATGTTTTCTGCTAGAATTCCGTGAAAGCTGGTCATTGCTGGTGGTAGTTAAGAGTAAGCGGATCTTCTTAAATACCTCTTTAGAGCCTGCACTTTCACAGTCCAAAAAACCCCTTGCTTTTAAATTGCACTAGAAATCAAGTTTCACTTAGGCCTATTTGAAGTTTTCATGAACTCTGCTCTTTTTGACCCAACAACAGATATTCGTCCCTTAAATGAAAACAGTTCTTCAAAGATTTTGCAAGTTACCACCATCGAATGCCTCAGTCACAGCAGAGTCTAGAAAAGAGGTACAGACTTGACAATTCACATGAGCTAAGACTCCCTTGAAAACAAACAAACAAGAAAGAAACCAACCCACTAATTCCTGACTCCAGAGCAGCTAATTAAAACCAAGCTGACTGGAAGTTATAATAAAGAATTACATAACACAGTTGAGTCACATGCCACAGACAAAAATCTCTGTGAAAATTTCCTCAAGCAAATACTAGTTTATTTAAAGCTGCAATAAATTCATTTTAATGTTATGTGGCTCTAACACCCTCTGTTGTGAATCTGATCTAATTACAGTTGGATTTTTTTAACTATAGGCCTCTAACTTACTTAACGTGCTTATTCCTTTGCATCTTCTTCTTTCAGACGATGTTAAGCCAAGATGAAATGCTGAATGACAGCAGATTTTTAACACCTACCTTTGAAGACTGGAGATGATGTTTCAACCTGAAGAACATTAATAATACCTCATGCCTGTCCAGAGGGGTGGCCAGGAGAAGCTTAATGTGGTGGTGCAGAAAAGCTCTACCTCTTTTCTGCCCGTGAGACTCACCACATAGCATTTAATAGTGTTGGTGTAGCAGCGCACTACAGGTAACTCTCCTCAGCACTATTTATCTCCCATATTCTATAGTGTGAAAGAGGATTTGAGTGAGAAGCAGTGCTCAGATCCAGTCTGGAAAGACAAGACTGGCAACATGTTTTACCCATTTATTCAGTCAACTTTTCCATAGCATGTTTATCTACTGTTATAGGAAAGATCTTTTGTAATTTTATATTTTTGTAAGTAACCCGTAATGCAGGAATCACTAATACTCTTCGGTACCACGTGGCCTAATCGGAGCCACCTACAGCTTCAGATGGATGCTGGTGAGTGCCATGGTAATGCCTCACTAATTCCCACGGCAGTCTGGCCAGAGGCTGTTTCCCATAAAAGGGTTCTGGTCTCTCATCCCTTCCTTTCATTAGCGCATGTCCTGCCCTCTTTTTCTCTAAGTGCGTGCAGTGTGAATGGAACATAATAGTATCCATCAAGTCCTTGCTTTTATCAGGAGGATGACAAAACACCATCTCTGCAACTCTTTACCTAACTCAAAAAGATACTGAACAATATAGAAACATGTCACTCTGAGACTACCAGAAAAACTGATGGACTCGAAAGCTGCTGCTTCATTTGAAGTGTTTTGGGATTTTTTTTATCATGTGATTTTTACATATGCACTATGATGTGATTTCTCATTGATAGTGAACAACATTTAACTAATGTAAAATGTACCTTTGGCCTTTGCTGGGCTCCATCGCGCAAGGGCAACAGCATTTCCAGTATGATCCACGGTTTGGTTTTACAGGGCACTTCTTTATCTAGAACTCTTGAGTGAGTTCTTTCTGTACATTGACATTTTGTCTCAAAAGGCTACAACTGACACACGGGTGAGCATCAGGCTGCTCAGAGGCCTTCTGAACAGTCAGAACGGGTCTCTCTTCTGAGCCTGATACCTGGCTGGTCCGAAACGCAGTCCTGGCTCTCAGCAAGACAGCCTATTTTTGTTCCGTCGCTACACCTAATTAAATACGACTGCAAACAGCCTTGGGGACTGGAGATGGCAGGAGAAATGCTTCTGTAATGTTTGCATGAGAACTGGTGATGTTATAAACAATCTTGCTGTTCGCTTTCAGTTCTCTTTTCATTCCAGTTACAGACAGATTTTCATAGACTATTTCAGAACAGGACACAACCCTTACTGCTGTGTGATCTGTAAAATGTGACTAAGGAGCATCAGGCAAGTACCACAATAAAGCAAGGATTTGGTTCTTTAAAACACCTAACAAAAGAGATGTTTACATATTAATTTAGCCTAAGGACAGGTCACTCCCAGCCACAACCCTCCCAAATAAAGGGGAAAGCTCCAGTACTGTGCAGAGTACGCAGCAAGGGCTCTTCCTGAGCTACCAGTAGCACTTTTTGCAGTGGCACTAGTCTTGTCCTCGCTCCATGAGCCTCTCATGACAGACTCTGCACTCTAGGGTCAGGTTTTAGAAGCTAAACGTTTGATTTTATTGTCCAAAATGGTAAAACTCCAGCAAATTTTTTCCAGTCACTGAACAATGAAGTGATAATGAAAAAGCCAAAGGAACGAGAAGCCAGTCTACACATCAGCAAACTAAAAATGTTTAATAAAAATTATTAAGCAATATATATTGCATCAAGTACATCTTCAATCTGGCGATGCAAGCACCACTAGTGACCAGATCATGTACTACGGGCATTTGAAATAATCTGTCAGGTTAATTAGCCAGCAGACTTACTTATTACAGCACTACAAGTAAGGGTAAGCTGCTCCAGTAGAGGCAGCCGTAATATCACCGGGATGTTCCAAGCAGATTTTCAGATTTCTTTTGACAATGTATTTATAACTCAGTGTGGTGTTGTGCCAACTTGGCTGTGAACAGTCAATCTATAAAAATTACTGGTTTTTTAATATATACGTGTAGTAAGAAGTCCTAATTAGCATAACACGGACAAAAATGTTTATTTTTTGACTGCTATGAATAAATTCTGAATGTTCCTCCATCTCTTGCTGACTGTGGAATGATTATAATCCAAATCCACGTGGTTGATCTCTCATCAGGGACAGAATCACAATTTGAAGACCTGTGTCATTCTTTGAATTATTGCTACAACTGTCACTGACAAAGTACAAACCCCCTATGTCAGTTTTAAACTTGTACCTTTCTTTTGTTTTGCTTTAGAAGAATAACAATGTTTAGTAAACTTATTCATTAGCATCTAAAGAAACAAGTCTTCTGGCTCAGGGAAGGAACACCAATTTAAAAGAAGTGTAGTATTACACTAATTCCTGGAAAGGAATACGCAGTACTTGAGGCACTGAACACTTCAATGCTACGTGGTAAAAACACTGAGATGAGGCATTAGCTGAGTATAAGACTCAGCAGAGCTTACAACAAATAGGAAGTAAGAAGCCATGTTCTCTCCTAAGCACAGGAAATTTCTGAAACTGCCAAAAGACCAAGCACTACTCTTACTTAAGAGAATGACATTCAAATGATGTAACATCACTGGATTGTTATGTCTGTATGTGCAGCCCAGCCTGCCATATAGAAGTGGCAGAGATTGTTTAGCTAAGGCTAGTATAAGACAGCGTGAAGTTACAGAATCTTAATCCTTCCGTACAAATTTCCCACTCAGGTGAATTTCTGTCACCATAAAGAGCAATTTGTCTGTCACTCAAATTCTGTTCACTTTTTGAACAGCATGCGGTGACTTCCCTGGTAAAGGGCTGTAAAACATTTGGAAAAAAAAAACAAACAACTGACTAAAAAATACTGACTACTCTTCATACTCTCCTTCCCCAGGATTCACTACATGAATTACCTATAGAGCACAGTCAAATAATCCTGATCCAGTTTTACAGCCCTCTCCCAAATTCCACACCCATGTGAACAAATAAGTGGTTTTATCTCTATCCTACCTCTCTGATTACACTTATTTATTTTAATTACTTTCGCACGATTTGAGATGATCTCTCTACTTCTTAGTATAAAAACATGCAAAGGTAATTATGACGTTATAAACCACAGGAATTGCATTAAGCAGTTATACACACACAAAAATACTGCACAGTTACATACCGGTTGTTCCTGTAGGAAAATCCACAGTACTTACACAAAGCTATCAGGTGCCATCAGTGTTAATAACAAAATGTACTGCTCTTGGGATAGCCAAGTTTGTCCAGGTTGGGCTGACAGGCAAACTGAATCATAGGTGGTGGCCCGCACATGAGAATGAGTGTCTCGTTGTCAGGGGAAGGGAGGTGGGTCTTAATCATGTCTGCAGTGACAAAGCCAGAGCTGTACTTCCAATCTGAAACAAAGAAATTAAACTGTTAATTTCAATTAAGGCTGAAGCCTTTTTAAACTACATATGTTGTAACTCAAAAGTAGCAGAAGGATCAGCAAGGTGAGGTGGCAAAGTTTGATGACAAAAGTTCAGCTGTGTATTGAGAAGAGAAAAGAAAAAAGGTTTAAAAACGGACAGAAATGCCAAATTATTCAAGCTGTAATATTATTGAATGCATCTGTCATTTAAAGTGAGCCAAGCAGGAAAAATAATCTTTCCTTCACATATAAAAATATCTGCTTTAAACTTACTTATCAAGAGCAATACTGGGGTTATGAAAACAGCAGCAGTCAGAAGGCATATGAAATGGAAAGAAGTATCAGGAATGAAAAGGGACCATCATATCAAAGCAGAAACACAGTTTGCCTGCATCTTGACTACTGCTGATCAGGTCTGGGCTGCTCAGCTCAAAAAGGGACATAGCAGAGCTGGCGAAGATGGAGCGAACAAGGCTGAGCAAAGGTCTGTAACCCCTGCTCTGTGGGGAGACCAGCCGTCTCCAGGAAAGAGATGGGGCAGCAGGGCTGAGTGAGAGACATCTGTAAAATTACTACCATGAAGACTGTTGGTAGGCACCTCTTCACACTCTCTTCCAACACAAGACAAGAGAAAACGCAGAAGAGAGGAAGTCAGTCTTCACGCAAACGTGCTAATCCTATGGAACCACTGACAGACTGCCAAAAAGCGCTCTCAGGCTCTGAAGGAGACACACCAAGTTCTTACAAAAGTAGTGCTCTGAGAGTTACTGTAGCTGTAGACACACATTTGGCTCAGAACTAAGGAACATTAAAGCCTGGAAGAGTATCATGGCCTGCTGATGACTCTTCTCTGGCCACCTACTCCTGGCTGTTGCTGACAGTAGGTACAGAACTTTGATCTGACTCAGTCTGGCTCTTACGTCTATGAAATAAAAGCTCCAATCACTTACATCATCAGCAAACATGAATACCCAAGTTTCAAAAGAGATTCAGTAGAGGTCAACCTCTCCCTCCCTTTCTCATGCAGTGCTGCACCAGCCTACAGTTAATGCCTTCGCTTCTTCTCATGGCAGCTCTGTTTTACCAGAACCTAAGCTAGAGCTGCTGCAAAACAAAGATGCGCATGTGCTATTTACAGGTATTAAGCAATTTAGAGCCAACCAATTGCTAGCATCATGTGATTTCAGAGACTGTCCAAAACAGAGCTGTAACTTTTGCTGAGAAGTCCCAAAATCTGGTACATCCTTAAATGCATCAAAAGATCCACTGAGTAACATCTTGGACTCAACAGGAGTTAATCATTAGTTCACATTTTCTAAAACGCACCTAGGTTAGACCACTTTTCAAACCAGGTGTTACGGTGAGGCTTGTCTCTGAGGGGTTAGGGAGTGTCTTTGTTCTTTAAAAGTGTAAGACAAGAAGATTTTGTAGGATACCGATGGCCATCGGAACAGGAGTGAAACTCTGTTCTACAGCAACAAGCAAAGGAATTTTCAGTGTGTACCAGTGGCCTACCTTGTGGAGGTCTGTCCAGCGTATACCAAAGCGTGAACTGATCAGGATGCCTCTTAGCGATGTCTTCTAGCTCAGCTCTCAGTAATATATCTTTTTCTGTCTGCAAAATGAGACTGCTGGTTAGCTCCAAACCATCTCAAGGTGTCCTGTAACGAGAGCTCATCTGGTGTTCAACAAGACAAATGCAACGAGAACTTGTTCACGCCAAGAAAGTGATTTTTTTTTTCCCCTTTACACAAGAACTATTATCATAGGCTTCTGTAAATTCACATTAAGAACAAGGAATTCTGTGACTCAATAGCCACCTAAACACTGCCTTAAAGAACAACTTTTTAATCCAGGCTAAAATCACAATTAGCTGGATTTGTCTCTGGCCCTGTAGCAGCAGGTGAAGGTTAACTGTAGAAACAGATTAATCAAACAAAATTCTGTTTCTATGAAACCAGTGGAGGAGTGAAATGAGTAGAAGGACTGGGATCTGTTCACATTATTTATTCTGTAATATATGAATTAGGGAGTATAAGTGAAACTATGAGAAGCCATCTTCAAAACAAGTAAAACATGATCATGGGAACTATGACAGCACCATGGAAGTATTTATAAAAGGCCTTATGGATAATTATTTAATTGTTTCTCCTTCTTAAACCATTTTAACCCAAGGAGATATATGAAAAGCTTACATATTAAGCAGTTCCTGCCCCTCCCTATACTGATCATTTTTAAAAGTGCCATCTCAGATAATACTGTCTCAGAAATGTTTGGGTGAAAATACAAACTCAAAACACTAGAAGAGCATGAAATATGCAGAGCAGTATTTTCTGTGGGTGTCAGTGTCCCATCAGTTTAAATAGCTGAGAGGCCATTAAAGGAGGAAAAACGAATGAGTCAGTATACTCACCTGATTAGCAAAAAGCAGGTAACATTTTGTGGAGTCCTTAGGATCATTTGTGATTTGACGAATCAGCTGCAACATAGGAGTTATTCCTGTTAAAAAACAAAGTGGTTAAAAAATGGGTATTTTTTCCCTATGGCTGCAGTTCTAATATTAACGCTGCTTTCTTCAGTGGGAGCTTAGTTTGCTCAGGGCTACAAACCTCTGAATTTCTAATCCATGCCAAATGCCAAAGTTGGGGGTTTCTGTTATTACAAAATGTTTCAAACCAAAAACCAAACCCACAATATCTGTATTTGGGGCTCTCCTTTTCAGCATTCTCTATTACATATAGTAATTTTACCCTCAAGACATTCTCCTAAAATATCTTTTTGTCATTGAGACTAAAGCTCAGAAAGATGAAGTGACTTCTCTTGAGGTCTCACAGTAAATCAAGGTGAAAGCTCTGAAGTTGTTAGCTCCTGGGACTGAACTCGAGCCACTGGAAGGCCTCAGTGTTGCCAAACACTCATGAAAAGAAACAGAGGTGTAAGTAAGTGCTCTGCTACTGAAATACAACATTTGATATTCTTCACATGCATTGTAAAGACGTCTTCATCCTCTAGGCTTTCCATATGATGAGAATAGTTTTACCTGTTCCTCCAGCTATCATCCCAAGATGCTTTGCAAACTTCTTCTCTGCTTCAGACTTCTTATGAGGCTTGATAAGAAAGGTACCTAGAAGAAATATTCCAAACCTATAGGTACATTAATTAATTAATAGAGAAACAGGCTGCTCAGGCCATTTTCATCATCCTCACTTGCACCATGGATCTAACCATTTGTGTGCACCCACATTCAATGGAGTTGTAATTCAACCAGCATCAAGAACCCCAGCAAAGATTAGAACTGGGAATGTCGGAGCCTTTCACACTTTCATCAAGTACTTTATTATTGTAATTCATTTCCAGTTAAAGAGCTCCCCACGACACCCGCAGTCAGCTAGGTGACTGCCTTCTAGTATCCCGAGATGAGAAGGCCGGTTTCTACCACTGCTTCAGAACTGTCACAAAAACCAGACAGTTTGTAATAATTCATCTCCAAGGACCAAGCCAAGTGAGAAGCCCATGGAAAGTATCTTATCTGAATCACAGAATCACAGAATGTTAGGGATTGGAAGGGACCTCGAAAGATCATCTAGTCCAATCCCCCTGCCGGAGCAGGAACCTAAATGACATCACACAGAAAGGCATCCAGGCGGCTTTTGAATGTCTCCAGAGAAGGAGATCTGAAAAGCACTTAACATATTCCAATCATCTTTTAAGAGATCTGTAACTAGTAAGGAGCTTTCCTAGCTACTACCCTTCATAGCAGCCAAAGCAGAGCAGAGAGGAATGTTTGTAAAACACCCAGCACTTGTTTTCTCTGCATTATAAGGGATTCATCAATATGTTACTCATCATAAAAGGTCAGGATCCAGAGAATCATTGAGCTCTTATCCCCATGAAGTAGGAGTTAAGTGCATGGTCCCTTTTCAGTCAAGATCAAAGCAAAATCTTTCACTTGCATTTTGACAGACAATTACTTCTCTGAATTTATTCCCTGCCCTCCTCAGCTCAGGCTGGTTTTATCATGGAATGGAGCTGACTCCCAGTCAGCAGGCAGCAGGTTATTCAGTAACAACGCTGAGAATCTCAGAGGGAATTTTAGGCCACAATCATCTCCCTTGTTTAAGCAGCATCTGGAACATCTCTCTCCATGTGTAGAACCAAGGTATTATTTCCAGTGCAGCCTCCTCAGTAATACAACACAATAGTTGGTTTTTCAGATTCCATTATACGGACCCAGGAATGAGCCAACAGCTACTCCTCACACAAAGTTCTCTTTCCCATCAGATCAACTCCGATGGATTCCTGGTCAAGACCAGGAAAAATGGATTTTCTCTTTTTAAAAAGAGACTCTCTACAAAGTTGTCATGTTTTACAAAACATCTCTGAGAACGACCCAGTACCAGTTCCTCTGTTTTCCTGTCCCACCTTCATGCCACAGTACCTGCCCCCTTATAGACAAGGAGCCCGTTTGGCCCTCTGAAGTCAATAATATCTCCAATCTTCATGTCATCCAGGTACTGGGACATCTTCCCACCTTCTGGAAACTTGGGATTCACATTTTTGTGGTAGACCTGTAAAACCAGTAATATGTATGGTATCAACCACTAGCTTTCCTGCAGAGAGTGTTACAAACTGTAGAACACACTACTGCGGGTCTGGAATTTAGCATCTAAGAAAGACACTGAGACAATTCTTTGCTCTCAACTATCATCTCTTGTGCCTTACAACAGGACACAGCCAAAATAAGTAAAGTGCTCTGCTCTGCACATGCTCCTACGCTCTCTGCAGACAGCCAGGCTCACAGGAATAGGTGGTGGGCAGGTTACCTACTGGTGCCCTCATTTCACTATCACTCCAGAAAGAACCTTATGTTACCCCTTATGTCACTCCTTCTGAAAGCAGCATTACTGCATCTTTTCTTTTTAAGACTTTCTCAGAGACTTTGGCCACGTGATGATAGCTTTTTCACCTTTCAAAGCACATGTTATTGAGCAGTTAATAACAATTCATCATACTTGTAATGCAAAGAACAGAGCATGCAAAAAAAAAGCCTAGATTTTTGCCTAAAGACAAACTCTATCATAGAAAAGCATTAGAAAATCCAGAAGTCCTGGCATCAAAGCAATCTGCATTTTCTAGGTTAAAGGGTTTCCCATTTCTGTATCCTATTTTCTTAATCAATAAACCCATTATCACAACTTCTGACACTTACAGACGTGTAACTGCAGTCCCTGTAGGGTCAGCAGAGATAGCAGTTCTTACTGACTTGTTTTCTACTTTAGTACTTACTTACTAACTATTAGCAGTTAGTATTGGTAGCAGCATAAACACCTTGAGAGTTATTGCTATTTATGCATTGCCAAAAAAAAAACCCAACCAAACAAAACAATTAGGAAAGTTCCTGCAGTGGTGCCAAGGAAGCGATTGCCTTCTCCACCTACCCTACCTCTGCTACCTCTCAGTGCCCTAGGGCAGATACACAGCATACAACTAGTCCAGGAAAACATGAATTGAGTTGTTTGCCATCCAGTCATCCCATTCAAAAGAAGATCAATCAATGTAAACTTTGTATTTCACTAAAATAAAATGCTTTCCTTCCTTCTAGTTAAGAATTTATCTGTTTTAAAGGAAAACAAAATTTACCTTTATAATTAAATCCACGTAACCTTTTGTCTCATCACTGGAAACCGGGGTATAGGCTCGAATCACTAGATTACCATCGATTTTTGCAGAAAGGTAAACATGTTGGCCTAGGAAGAAAGAATTACAACCTGATTATTTATTTTTTCGTCTGTGGCTTTAAACTTTTCTCAGGCCTGGAGGACAAGACAAACGAGAAAAGCAAGTATCGTAATCTGTTAAACACAAGCAGTGATGGGGAAAATGCTTACCATATAGATTCTATGTAAAACATTTAGTCTCTTTTTTTTCAGTAAGACTTTCTAGAGAATCGGGTAACTGAGGAGAGTCAGTATGTCACAGAATCAAGGATGAGATGCTAGGAAAATAGGAAATGTATAGGGATAGAGAAAGCTTGTTGCTTATTCTCAAGTGCTCTCTGTATTTGGGGTTCTACTGTTCTCATATTCACTTATGAATTGAAAGTAAGAATATACCAGTTGACCTAGGCAAAGAAAGAAGTATCATGGTTTAGTAGCAGCAATCTCTCAAAGTAAAATTCCCAGAGATTCTGCAGCAAAACATCAAAACCAAAGTCCTGGGCCACATTCCTTTTCGATAACTCTTGGCTCTGTAACAGTGCGGCTTCCACAGCTCTAAACGCTGCTGTCCACAGAGAGCTCTCTGCCCAATCTAATGCTCCAAGCAACAGAATTTAAAAAGCACCTTTTTCTTTCTGACAATTAAAAGAACCGAAACTCCTTGCCAAGAGTAGACTCCACAGCCAAACAGCACTAATCTAGAGGGTCCTACAGAAAAACAGAAAGCAGGAACAGGGCCGGCAGAAAATATTTCTAGCAAAATGATCCTGGTAATAAGCAGAAGGCGGGAATCTCCCGCGAAGTAATCTGACCCATACAGTTTCAGGATCTTACTCCTAAATTCTTAATAATGAAGTCTGGATGAACATAAGCACCACAGGGCATATCTCAATTCATTTATCATCTGTCTAGTCTTTGTGGATGGTTCAACTACACTTTCCCAGAGGAGAATCTGGAGAAAGACTGTCGCCCTTGACAGGCAGCATGCAAGAAGGACGTGCTTGGAGCACGGAATAGGAAAGACCCTGACACTTGTCACGCAGCACAGGAAACTGCAAAACATGGTACAGAACAAACAGGGCTGTATCTGCCACATCCGTAGATCAGAAAGGGAGACCTTCCCCTGCATAGATTACCATGAATTCAAGGTCCAAGGGTCAATGCCATCAGTTTTGCAAGGTACAGGAAAGAAGACTGTGCCAATCCTAGTCTGAAATGAACTTCTTGCTACAGAAAGCAAGACAAACTTGTATGTATATGTACTTAAATCAGAGGTAAGTGCTTGCACAGAAAAGGCTCTGAATATTTCACATCTTCTATATACAG
The DNA here is from genome assembly GCA_013396935.1 of Baryphthengus martii. NCBI lineage: Eukaryota > Metazoa > Chordata > Aves > Coraciiformes > Momotidae > Baryphthengus > Baryphthengus martii. Next base: position 23,832 of record VWZK01010576.1, read on the forward strand.
TAGCTGTATTTTCCCCTTTGCTCTGCACATAATAGTTACGAGCTTCCCAGGCAGAAGAGTTGTTCTCTTTCTTATCTGCAACTGTATTTGCCAAAAGCATGCGGGCAGTTGACAAGAAACTGAGAGCACCAGATGGAAGTTGAATGCAAATAAAAAGTGTGAAAAAGCTTTGACAGACATGACACCATGTTTACTTATATCCTGACTGGTGATGAATTCCATCAGACTCAGTTCAGTTTCACTGTTGTTCTTCTAAACCACACCTTGCAATTTAACACAATCAGAACAAAGCACACACAAAAGATGAGAAATACAATCCTTTGGGAAATCTGACATCTCTCTCTGGCACAGCAGCATTCAGATGCAGCTTTTAACTCCTTACTTTGCTAAGCCTTAAATTCCCAAACTGTCAGAAGTACAAACACTATGAGAACAGTTATAAACTCTAAAACCAGAAATATATGTAATGAAGTGTTTTCAGTCCTTACCTACTGGCAATCCTAATATATGATCGGATGAAGGCAGTCCAAATCGGAATTTCTTAGTATCATGACTGATTTCCTAAAAAGCACAACAAAATTGGAATGAGGCCAACATCACCACTGCTTTGAATTTCAAACTCTACTCGACACAATGTGCTTTAGTTAGCCTGTTCTTTGTTAGCATATAAGCCAAATGCTAGGAAGCAGAAATTACTTTGAAAAAATAAAGTTTAAATAGATCAGAAGTTTTAGAAGAAGTCTTTTACTCTTTAGTTCCACACGGAGTTACTTTTGCCTGTCTGTGCAATCCCTACAGCAACTTTACATGAAGAAAAACTGAAAACCCTCTATTGCTCAAGGTCAGTGAGCACATTTCATAATTTATGGCCAAAGCTCAGGCAAGACACAACCTGCAGAAGCATAGGCTCTTGGGGTTGCTTCTCACTGATGCCCTCTGGACAGAAATAAACTGAGAACTTAAACATACAACGAAATAGCTCTACCCTCCTCTTAAAACAACTGTTAAGACTGTATAGGCGGCGAAAATGCTTTTAAGAATCCTGCTCTACCCCAAGGAAACATTGCAGCGTGGCGGCGGGAGCCACAGCGACGCTTGAGGGCTCTGAGCACTCTGGCCCCGAAGCCTGGGGCAGCCCATGATCCACCGCCCCTCGGACACGGCCCCCTCACCACCCGAGGCAACGGATCCACCGCCCCTCAGAGCCCCCCGGCCAACGGACCCACCGCCCCGGCCGACGGGTAGCGAAGGGGCCGAGACGAGCCCCGCAGAGGTGGGATGAGGGAGGGGGTTCAGGCGCTCGGTCACCTCTTTGTCCACCAGCCGCAGCGGGTATTTAGAGAGGGGGTCCTGCAAGGTGATGCGGCCGCTCTCCCTCCGCCCTCTCCCTCTGAGCAGCAGCAGCAGCAGAGCAGATGCAGCTACCACGGCCACGGCGACCGCCACAGGGGCGCCCTGNGCCTGCACGTCGAGGCGCCTGTAGCCGCTCCCGGGGCTTTAGCGGGGTCTCAGGCGCGTTGTGGGCCGCACGTCCCGCTCCCGCCCGCAGCCAGACCCGTGCTGCCCAAACCTGTGGGACGAACGGCCACAAAGTCCAGTCACCCACGGGGGATGCTCACCGGCTAGAGCCCTTTGTCTTCCCCTGCCTTTTCGTGCCTCAGTTCCCGTTGCCTTTATGTTCAGCAACAGAAAAGAGTGAAGCAGAAGTTCTGGTCCAGTTCACCGCAGTCTGTCCTGTGAAAAAGCAAAGTTCAAGGCAGAAACAGCATGAATCTTTTAACTTAACAATACAAGGTTCACAAGTAAAGGCGGCATCGTTCATTTTCATACACATCCTCGCTCCACAAGTGTGCAATAGGAGCGGTCCTTAGTGAAAGGCCACTCAGGTGGCATCATACCGCCCATTGCTTGGCGGAATTTCCATTTGTGACCTTCTCTGTAGACGGCGGCACGTACAGTCCACACAGTCTGCGATGCAAATTAACTAAGGAACGGAGGGGCAAGAAAGCCATATTTCAGCTAGTGCGATAGGGGGAACCGAAATCATTTCAGTTTCCCATGCTACTGAAGCACTGACTATTGGAAGACCAGATAATTAATACCTTGGCCCACTCTCTTTTAGCTCTTGGCTAACACCAGCTTTCCTCACCTGAGAGCAGGGGAACTACTATCAAAATGCTACATATTACTAAGCAGGAAGTCTTATGGTCACAGGTGCTCATGTTAACCAGAGATCAGAACAAGGTATTTTTCGGACATAGACTTTTATTCCAAATATGCAGCACACTGCCAGCGAACAATGCAATGAGCTTACGTTTGCTTCCATATAACAAAGAAGATATTTTTACTTACATGCCCATATCCAGATTTGAAGCACACAGGGAACCTGAGCCTACCTCAGTACTCAGGTATGCTACTAGTATCCTACCTTTCGATTGTAGGGTTCTGGAAAGCCTCGTGTAACTGTCAGGGAATTAAAGTGCACTTCATATAAATTTTGTCAAAACTAAAATACAATTCCATTACATGAACTCTATTGAAAGTAATTTTTTTATTTTTTTAAAATCAGATTTCATTTGCATCACAAAACAGTTCATATTATTGCTAAAAGACACTGGCAGCTTACAATAGGGCAAAATAATACAACAAAGAAAAGCAAAACTAGACTACTTGTAAACCCATCCTAGGAAAAGCAGAAAAGGTCAACATCACGCAGTCAAGTAAAAAGTACCCTAACAATCAAATAATTTAAGAAAGCATTCTGAATATATGATTTTTTTTAGAGATGTGAATTCATCAGCATATAACCACCGCATTCATTAGGCCTACCACAGCTGATACCACCTGCAGTTCTCCCTCCACCTCTTTATTTTTCTGAACACACCCACTTGATATCCTCATATTAAATTTATAAGCAGATAAAAACTTTGCAGGTATTCTAAATCATCTTGTTCCTGTTAAGCAAAACAGAGTAGCAACCAAGTGGTAAGACGCTACTGCTCCCAGCATAAACTGCTAGCCAATAGCAACTTCCATCATAACAGAACATTAACAGACTTCCATAACGAAAAATTACAAGGGATATTTTCCCTCCATTCTCACCAAAGACCTCCCCTTTGACCAGAGGTCAAAGATAGAAGCAGCACACTCGATCAATAATGTCATCCAGCTGTGCCTTACACTTAACATGAATTTGTCCATAGTCCTTCCACTATGAAGCATTTTCATAGCTTCACAGAAAGCTCACGCTCCAGATTATTTTGTGGGCTTTTACTTAAAACTTCACACTGAAGAGAAGAAACTGGTGAAAAACATTTACAGCATTCATTGGGGAATAAAGGTATAGTGATAATTTTTTACCCCAGGTACAGAATAAAACTAGAAATCAGAAGTTCTAAACTGATGTCAGCAAAAAGTAGAGTTACTGGCATCAAATGCATATATGGGAAACATATCTCTCTAGACTTTGCCGTTAATATTAACAGAAATAAAATGAGATCTCTTTTTTACTTCCTAGTTATTTTCCAGCTCATTGAGTCAAGGAAGGATGATCCTCGTGCTACCTACGGTACTATCATACTGATCTAGTTTTTAAACACTAAGACTGTGCACAGAACAGTTTGCAAAGATAACTGGAGCCTGTCATCACAATTTCTTGTGTAAGCAGCCATTTGGGCATTAAACAAACTGCTAGTTAAATGTGCTCAGTTTGCAGCATGTGGATGACACAGCACCTCTCTAATTACACGTGGAGATTAATTAGGATAGCTGTCAGCTTCTGCATGGTGCCAAAGGCCCTTGGCCCGTAACGTGTGTCTTTTCAAACACTTCTATCTATTTAAACAACACGCAATTTGTTAAAACAGGAACTGCGTCAAAAATATCAAAATTAAAAATATCTAAATCAAAACTATCCTTTTCCTAGCAATTGGACTGATTCCTATCACCGGTGACTAGACCATAATGCTCCTCAGTGACACACTGCTGCTGCCACTGCCTAGGTCCTCTCAGAGCCACGATTACCACTTTCATTGACCTTAATGGAAGGATGACTGACTGACCGACCCGTCGGTTGTTTTACACCGGCTCTTATTTCATCTCATTTCTGCAGTAGTTTTATGCTCTCCAGTAATACATTCAAGGACATGCCTGGCATATGTCATATGTTTATTTTCCCCTTCTTTCCTTTTAAAATAGAACAACAGAGTGTTAGAAGCCTGCAAGTAACTTGTGTCCGTGCAAGCACGTGCATATAAAGCCGAAGTCTCACTTCAGGTAAATCAGCAGTAAATTCACCAGGGTAAATATCAGCTACTTTGGAATCTCCAATCATGAACTAACTCACTCTCACCAAATTTTGCTTTCAATGACATTTGTGCTTTGGAAGCATTTTACAGTACTGTCCATCAGAACTGCTTTCTTGACGGTCACACCATGAAAATGGGGAGATCTGCAAAAAAGGAAAAGATAAAACGGTAAACTTTGCAAAGATTGTCAACAAAGGCAAGCTACAAACTTGTAGAAGTGGGCTCAGCTGTCACCATGTGTCAGTTCACGCCTCCCGACCTCCTCCCAACCCTGAGAAACAGCGGCACTAAGGAAAACATATTCCTCAACATGAGAAATGCAAGAGAGGGGAGAAGAAGAATAATACATTCAGAAGAAGTAACATTTTCAGAAGTGACCACTGATTTAGAATCGTCTGTTTCTGGGCATTCAGATGGGGGTATTTTAGACAGACAAGATTTCAGGAAGTGCTGGACACCCTGGAAAAGAGCGTGAATTAAGCATCTAGCCATAACAAAAGGATGGATTTGGGTTCTTTTCATACATACCACTACTATTAACACTCTGCTTGATCCAGTCAACAAAAATACCAACATTGGTGTATACTCCTGGGTAGCTCTTCCTTCCACATCCCAGGCCCCAGCTAGTGATTCCATGAAGGGTGTAAAATCCTGAGTTATCTTCTGAAGGACAAACTAATGGGCCGCCAGAATCACCCTGCACAAGGACAAAGGAATCTTGTTAAAAGCTAACCATGACTCCTTATGCTTTTAAAATACCAGTTCAGCTATGAGAGCTCACGGATGCTCATCTGTTTGGGAGTTTCTTAAAAGGCAGAGAAAGAAATAACCTTTGTTCAAGGCAGGTACCCCTTTTTGCAATATAATTGAAATCTTCCTATTAAGGAGTCTTTCACTGTGCATCTCCTGCAGCCTGTTTGCAAGAAAACAGCTCTTAGCGAGATTTTAACACTCCCCTTCTCAGAACCCATCTAGCCATACCCCAAGTACCAGAAAGGAAATGTGATGTGTGCAACTTACTGTGCATGAATCTTTGCCTTCTTCCAGAGGGAATCCAGCACATATCATCCTTTGGGTGACTTTACTGGGAAGGTTTATGTAGTAGCTCTGACATGTGTCAAGCAGCAGGACGGGAACTTCCAGCTGATGCAGCTTTTTCCCCTTTTCTCTGTCTTGAAATACAAGGCATCTCAGAAACCAGTAGAGGCATGAATTAGTGATTCCAGAAAGAAGCTTTACTCTTCCCCTTTTCAAATGGTCTCAGTCTAAATTATCTGATTTCTCTCCTCTCACCCATTTCCCTGCATGTCTAGCTGACCCTACACGAGCAAAAACTTCTTAACACATCTGCTCTGCAGAAACGAATGTATAGACAGAAAGGAGGTTACAACACAGAACACAGTAATTAAAACACATCTACAGCACGTTCAACCTTCGACATAGCAAAGACTGCCTACCTTCTTCCCGTGCACCCCATCCTGTGACAACACACACCCTCGAGGGCTGCACGGTCTCCTGCGTGGCAGGGAGGCACACCGGGCGCACGTAGCGGTTGAACTCCAGGGGCTCAGCCAGGTGCAGTAAGGCGATATCAGAGTCCATAGTGGTCTTGTTGAAACTTGGATGTATAATGTACTGCTTTACAGATCTTTTCTAGGAAAGCAAGGACATTGACATTTTCTGAATTACTCAGCGTTTTAAGTCGTTAAGTAACTTTGGGTTTATAAATTTTCACGTCATGTGCCAGATGCCTGAAGAGGAGGACGCATTTAAAAGCAGCTGCTGAAGCCACCAGCTTTCTTACATTAATAAGTCAAGATTATGCCTCTTGGACATGGATCAAGGAAGACGTAGGAAACTCCCATTTAGCAAGTGTTCAAATAAAGACTTGGAGAAAACATTTGTGCATTCTGAGTAAAGTGGAGAGTTGTGCCCCAATTGTTTCTGTCTTGGTAACAGTCACCAGGGAATTTACAGACAATACACTCAGACATCCTCCAGGTTATTGAGCTGCTTTGGAGTTCATCGCTGATAGATCTGTGTTTATACAATTTCTCTGTCAGTCACACAACAGTTGTTATGTAAATGCAGATTAAGGTCAGCGTGCAGGCTGTGACATTGCTACATCAGGAACAATTTGGGAGATGTATTTACATTAAAAACTATTTTGCAAGGTTGATTTATATTTTATTAATAGGCAGAACTTATAGTACCTGTCTGTATTCTTTCTCTGTAAGATCATGAAGTCCTGTTACTACCATCCATAAGTCTCTGTATAGTTCCCTAAAAATAATTTAAAAAAAAAAAAAAAAAAAGATGAATACATTCTCAGACTGGTATAACAGCATTCTTGAAACCTGTGAATCTTAAAATGTTCCCCACCCACAAAGATACTAGGGCTATATATACATTCCTGGGCCAACAGCTCCCGAGGCCTATACTCCCCCACAAATCTATGGAAGTCTTCCCACTGACTTCTAGGGAGCATAAAATATTCTCCTGATGAGACAGTAGGATCTCTCAAACACACAGTGAACTGAGAGCAAGATCTGCTGGATGCAGAACAAGGCCTGCATGGTCCCCATCATCCAGGGACAGTGCTGGCCCCTACCTTCTTAAGGGAAAAAAAAAGAATGACCTCTAAAATATTACTACCTATTAAATTATACAAAAAATGCAATAAAAACATTTCATTTCACTCTTTGGTTTCTTAACCACACCCTCTCACTGCCTGAAAACCTGCCAGAACTCCCTGATGAAATTAGGTGTGTAGAATCATTAAGCCACGTACAAAAATTCTGATGTGAGGGCAACATGCAATAGAGAATCCCTCTTTAATACAGTTCTTCAAGTAGTACCTTCAACACAGCACATGTGGTCCCAACATAAATTTTGCAAGCTAATACTTAGAAACCAAATTCCAAAATTTAAAGCAGTATTTGCATTCCAGATCCCCAGTTTTGTGGGAGTCGGGAAGAGAATCAAAGAAGTGAAGGATATAGATGTCTAAGCGTCTTCGGCATTCAGGGCTTTTGAAAGCTTACCGTCATTTTAAAGCAATTGCAACTTTATTTGAAAACAGGCCAAAATATCTAATTATCAGCAGCCCTGGGAGGATTTTTAAAAAATATTTTAATGAGAATTTTCAGTTAATGTACTTGTGCTTAATTTGAACTTCAAAATTGCAATTCAGAAAGTACTTTAAAGAGTCTGAAAGTCACACAGACTATCCTTTTGTCTCCTTAAAGACAGAAAAATTTCCAAGTAATCTGATTTAACATACTGATGGGTTCTTAATAAGGGAATGGAATCAACCCTGAGCACAAAATCCTCCTGTACGTCCTCCAGAATTTACACAGATTCAGTAATTTTTGGACAGGTTGATTTTACCTGGATGAAAACATTCTCTGTAAATGGCCCAAACACAAAGAAGTTATCTAAGAGTGAGAGGTGAATGACAAGGAACATAATATCTTGTGCTCTCTTCTGAAAACCAATCTGAATAAAATCCAAGCCTATAGAAGTACCCAGTGGCAGTGTGAGTTGTAAGCAGGTGGTAACTGAAACTGTGAGAGCCACCTTGGGCAGAACCACCGCACTGCAAACACACCCTGTGCAATTACAGACCTTCCCCTTCCCAGGGGAGGGTTCATCCCGGTGTACTTACTTAGAATTAAAGCAGTGAGCAGCTGTGACAACCCATTCTTTGGTGAGAACTGCTCCTCCACAGATATGCTCATCTGAAATTTGTACACTGACCTGCCAAGGCCACGAGTATGGTACAGCTTCTTCACCTCCAATTATCCTACTGAAGAGGAACCTGGGCTGATTTGAAGGCATTCCACAAATATTATCTGAAATGGAAAGCAGTGGTATTTTAAGAAGTCTTTAGAGGTTAATATTTGAAAATCAAAACACAGTTCATTTAACAACTACCCCACAGCTTCTCAAGCTTCCCTCCTCCCCTTTTTTGCTAAATCTTTCAATTTCCCTCATTAGAAAGGACCATAATGTTTAGAGGTATCATGAGGAGATGATCTTAGCAAAAACAGAGTTTCGCCAAGATGAAAGAAACTGCTTACCTTCAAAAGTTTTAGCCTCACACCTACAATAAATATGGACTCGTTCCATTCTCCATAAAGTACTGGAGGGAAAAGGGAAAGTCTAAAATGCTGGTTATTATTTTCAGCTACCCTGTACTCTGCAATTACTTTCACCAAAACAAGTAGGTGTAAAGTGACATACAAGCTGAAATAAAGTCATCACATTGCTGCAAGTGACTTAACAAGATGAAGGAAACAAGGAAAATTAGGTTCTGCTATTCTAAAGCCAAAGTATAGAAGTGTTACTATTTATCTTTTTATTTCCTCAGAATACCTTAATGAAAAATTTTGAGACAACTGCATCCATGAAGTATTTTGAGGAAACACCATTTAAACTATAGTCCAAGAGGTACTCCGCATTCTCATGAAGAAAATATAAATCAGGTTGACTTACCTGTTGTAACCTGGATTTCTTCTTCAGTCATATCCGTATCTTCAAATTCTTCTTCACTAGTTGAATCCAAAGTATCCAAATCTACCAAGTGAAAACAGCAAACGTGTTGGTAGGCTGTCTTGAATGATATTTTTCTTACAAAATCACTTTTAATTCCTTTATTATAATTTTTGTAGAAGGAACGGATTTCTACAGTAGGGATCCGTGCTATTACATCTTCACATGGTAGTAAAGCACTATTTAAAATGCACAAAATAAAAACTCTGACATAAAATAAAACTCTGAGATTTTATGTAGATTCATTCCTTCTCTTCACCTACTGAATAGGCCCCTTTTTTTAACATCTCAATACGTTCACAATCGCAATACAGTTTTTTCACTGAAGCAATTTGTTAGATAAGAATTTCCTAGAGTAAAATAATTCTGAATAGCCAGATTCCCTAAAGAGCCCTTTGTGCTGCCCCAAAGAGGCAGTTTCCCAAGTTATTACCTGTTACAGGTACAAAAGAGATAGTAGCTTTGAATCCTCCAAAGGTCTCTGTTTCATCAGAGTGAAAGACAACCAGCATCACATCAGAGGAGCTTAGAACAGGTGCCGGCAGGGCAAATCCACAAGACTTAGCTAAAGATGAGAAAGCAAAGGTTCACTGCAGATTAACATGCACTTTTTCATCCTTATCTCTTTTAACAGCAAGTACCCAATATACTGTGTATCCCAGCTCTCCCACAGGAGGGTGAAAAAGAACTATGCACGAGAGGAACAGAGATAAGCAGACTAAGGCTGAAGGACTGTTCTATTATTCCTGACAGTCTGTCCTTGTCCAGTACTTATCTCCTAAGGACAAGGAGACTCTCGCCTTGTTTCCCAGGAGTCTATTGCAGCACTCACGCTCATATGTTGCCATCACATATAGAGCAGACTGGAAACCTGATTTCCCCTCGTTAGTTTTTCAGTACTAGGATCTGCTAGTGCTAATCTAAGCACCAGCAGCAAGAGCTGAAGTCAGTTGATTGGGACAGGCCTTCCTCTCGTTCAATGTAAGAAGGTGGCAAGATAAACATGAATGCTTATCTGGAGTGAAGAATAACTGGACTCTGAATAGGAGACCTCTTGGGTGCTTTCTGTGTCTGATCATTATTATAAAAACAAATTATTGTGTTACGCCCTTTTCTTCATTGACATGAATTTAGAACTGGTTTCATACAGAATTTACACAAAACCGTTCCACTGAATATGGTTTTTGCCTCCATAAGTGGAACAGAAGCAGCAATACCTGCAAGTATTTTTCAAGGCACTGAAACTAATATCTATAATATCACCTGAGACTCTAGAGGCAAACAAAAACACAGAAAAAATAGGTCATCCCCCAAATACGTCAAAAAATCAAAAGCCAAACCAATTTCCTCCTCTTTTCCCACATCTTCATAAACAATCACGGCATCATAAGAGCAATCTTCACTGTCTTCTACTTCAAAAGACTGGTACGTAAGCTTTAAATAAAAAAAAAAAAAAAGTGAACCTTCTTGTTAAATTCAAAGATCTGTAATAGGGTCTTTAGTATTCTCAGTTATTCCTTTGGGGTTTGGTTCCTGTGATGTGATACATAACATTACATTTGCTAGAAGAATCTGGCATGACAAAATTTAAGCCAGGAAATCCTGCTTTACTGTGACCTAAAGGAGAAATCAAAACCTATCTGGCTTTCAGGGTGGAAAGTGATTTCTCTTAGCTGCATCCAGCAGCATTATTCAAGCTCATGTTGCTTAATCTTGCTCTTCCTTTGCTGTATAATTTCTTATTAACTCAATGGTGTCCATTTCCATTCTGTAGACTCAAGAAAGGCTCATGTTATACCTTGATGACATGGTCCTCTGGTGCACAAATAATCCATTGACAGTCTGCCATGTTGCCGTAGTGCTCTGGATAGTGCATACTTTGTAATGCTCCTTCTTCAAAAAGGACAGCTAAGGACTCACAGCCAGAATCTGGAAATCCAGGAAAACAAAAATGGAGGCACTGTGATTTCTAATCATTCACCAAAAAAAAAAAAAGAAAAAAAAAATCTAGCAGAGAATTCTATGAGTATTCTCCTGTAGTGCTTTCACACAGCTTGGGAAAGAGAACAGGACAAGAGCAGCAAGGAAAATCTTTCTGCTTGAAAATGATGCAGAGAAAGTTTTTAATCTGTTCCCAGGCAAAAGAGCAATTCAAGCCATGCCTACAGCGTTCCCCTTTGGCTACAGGCAGCGCGCTGCAAGTACAGGCACCTACGTTCAGTGAAAGAACAGCAAGACACAAGCAGGTCAGAAGAACATTTGCCAACTTTCTTTGAAATGTGGAGACAGAGCACAACTAAAAGAGTTAGTTGCAAGAGTTAGTTAGGGGCAAGGCCCCTCAGAGAGATTCCTCCCTCCGCTCTGCCCTTACAAATGAAAGAGGCTGGCTGGAAAAGCCACAGAAACAGGAACAACAAATGTCTGTCTAACTGGTTTGTCCAGACTCAGCAGATGGCCCTGGGGCCTGCTCCCGAGTGATGGTGAACGGCTCTGCGCAGCACCACTGAAAGAGCTCTCCATGACATACACCCTAGCATTAGCTGCCTCCCTCAGGGCCCCTCCAGGAAAGCATGCTTGGGACTAGCAAAGTGGCTTTCCTCTGGAAATTCTGCTCATTTGACTCATCTTGTTAATTGAGTTTTAAAACATTCTGGAAGTAGGGAAGGAAATGAGATCTTGCATAAAGTGGATGGAAAAGAGGCAAAGTTAAAGGACAGCTTCTCTCAACAGCACCTATTTTATCTCTCTGTCATCCCAGTTGCTCCACGATGTCACATGGCAGTCTAACCACACTTACCATGTTCACAACATCATCCACAGAGAAACAGCATAGAAGCTACTTATGATATATTTTCTCCCAAAATGTTTGTTGGGTTTTTTTTTTCAGGCCACCACCCAAGAGCGCAGATAGGTGTATTATTAAACTTAGACTTACCCGGAAGAGTATCTGGTGTAAGAGCTTTGTAGGTCATGGAAAAACCAGTTCCATAATCCTTGCTGTCAGAAACAAATTTCAGCCTTATACTATTGGAGCCAATCAAAATAGGTAATGGAAGATCTCCTCCACAGAATTTCCCTGAAACATAATTATAGAGAATAATCACTATTTAAAGTTTTTAGTCACTTGAGAAAACTTGAATGTACCCTTCTTAGTACTCACCTATAAAAACTTTAGGAAGAAAATGAAATTCCTTGTTCATCCCTCTACATCCCCTGTTAACGTATTAGCCCAAAGAGATGCACACTATTAAAAACTGAAAATCCTTGACACCGGGAAGTCATATGCTGACAGAGTTCCCCACCAGGCATTTTCCATTCTTTTCTCCTCTCACCCTCTTTGTCTTTTACTTTAGACCCTATGTCACAATGTATTCATAATGAAAACATAAATAAAAGACAATCAACTGCAATGTTCTCATCGGGTTTACTTGCTGTTAGAATGCAAGAGGACACTGACAGATTATTCCAAAGTATAGGGGGGTGGTAACTCACCAACAAGCCTGTCGTCTTTTGAATAAACTGACAAAGAATCATAGTCACAAAATGTTTCTGGCTCTATATCAAAGTGGGAGAAACGAAGCAATATATAATTCCCTGCTGGTACAAACAGAGTCCATATACACAATCTGGAAGAACAAATTAGATCTCGTTCACAAAACTGCAACCAAAAACCCAACTACCGTGGTTTAGGGAATAGCTTCTGGGGAAAGACTGTGTTCTGTCTACTTACTGGTGATTTTGATAGAACTGTTTGGGACTTCCAGGAAAATGTAATTCTCCTTCACTGTCAGGGAGTCTGCCATCCTGAATACTACAAAATGCTGCATTGTAGAGTTAAAACAAACCAGAAGGAATCAGGTTTGACACACGTGCAATCATCAGTTCTACCAAAAAGCTCAAACTTCCAGAGAATATTGTGAGCCTCAAGATTGCTCAGCTCTACTTGGTTTCTGCTGGCAGGTTGATGCTGGGTCTTCTCTCTCCTCTCTTTTATTTGGAATTATGGCAATATGAAAACATCATTTGGGAGCAAAAATGAAGTACTGCCAATATGTTATCATACTTTATTGTACTAGTGGCAGTGGTTTGTTTTTTTTACCTTAAATAAATCATTTGTTAAATGAAGATTTCAGCATCAGTATTTTTCAGGGAGGGAAAATCCGTACCTCAGGACATAAGAAAAGTGTTCATTGTAGCCCACTTGTAATAACGTCCTCAGCTATGTTGGAGCAGGAGACTTTTGCAACAGCACAATACAGTATTAAAGATACTTTAATAGAAGAAGCAGCAGCTTTCCTCTCCAGGTAAGTGTCTCTAGAAACACAACCACTAACAAAAATTATCTCCTCTTGCCTTTTCTTCTCCTTGCAAGGTAAGCCAGTAAAACATTTACCAACAACTATGTATGTGAAAACAAAATTAAGGAGTCATGTATTTACATGACTATCTTACCTGAATCATCCCAGGCAGCCCAGTAAAAAATTTCAAAAAAGACTCGAACAGCACTTAAATACTCAAATGTCACTGGCCACAGCAAGTCTATACAAACTAACTGTGTGCCCAAGCTCATTTATCAGCTGAGAATGTCACTCTAGATTACTAAAAGTAAAATTTTAAGATCGAGTTCACAAGAGCTGTTTCTAGTTTCTTCATGTGAAGTTGTACCTAGATGAACAGACTGTCCAAAAAGAACATAAACATGGCAGATTCAAAGTAACACTTCAATTTTAAAACAGGTTACATTAGAGGTTGGGTTTTGTATGTTTGGGGTTTTTTTTGAATTTTGTTCATAGAAATAGACACCAGGAAAGTAGATTCATCACAGACTGCATAAAAGTAGTACTAATTTACCTCATATTTCCTATTTAGAATCTGTATTTTTACATAGAATCAACTTCACTAACTACATTTCATGAATTGCTTGAGGTTCTGTTCTACTTTTTTCCTGTTAATTCTGTTTACACTTTAATAAAAATACAGCTTTATATATGTAACTATCATAAGGAAAATTCCTTTTTGAAGTCACTAATACATTAGTACAGCCCTATATAAGTAATTTTTTTACAGAACCAGCAATTAAAAAAAAGTATATATTTGAAGCATACATTTAAAAGTGCTTTGATGAGTCAAGCTTCTTCATGTTTCTTCCTTCATAGAGTATAGATCAGACTATTTTGAGAGGTCATTTTGTGCTCTGACACAGACAGAAGATACTGAAAAAATGTGGCACTCACCCGTGGAGCTTTTCATTTTCAGATCTAAGAAAGGAGGGATAGGGAAAGGGGTGAAAAAAAGAAGAATAAATTACTGTAGTTTTTTATTCATAACGTAGGTTTTATTTTGTTCTGTGTGAAATGCTAATTTTATATAGCTAGTGCTGAGGCAAATTCAAATGCTTCTTGGGGCATACAATAAACTAGACTCGGAATGAAAATTGCAAGTTCAGGTAATGCTGACTTTGGCATAAACAGTTCTGGAGTAGCCACTTCTGGAACTAACCATACGTTGACAGGCCATTGCTCACTGAGCAGCACAGTCCTCTCTTTCTCTGTACTTGTTGAGTAAACAGTATGCATTTCAGGTAAGGGTAGCAGAATTCAACCACTAGGATCACATCAGGGACACAGAGACATGAAGTCTGGCAGCAATTGCAGTGAAGATCTTTTGTACAAGTGTGACAGTATAAAAGAGCAAGCAAGCAAATCTCCGTGCAATTCATCTGAGGATTGTTTACACTTGACCTACCAAATGGCTTTTTTTTTGGTCCACTGGAACCAATACATTAATTACCACAATAATTAAACAAATTATTTTTTCCTGATGATAAAATGGAACAACTAGTAAATTTTTAATAAAAAGACCCTATGTCTCTTTTTTTATTGTATTTTTTTTTTTTTTTTATGAAAATAGCCCAAACTGGAAGAAAACATTAATTCTGTGAATTTTATCCCTGGACAGGCTGTCATTTATATCTCTAGCTCCATGACTTTGGGAGTGATGGATAATTTTCATGCTGTTACACTGCACAGAGGGCATATGTAGCTTTTATGGGTAGAGTAAGCAGAAGCACTTCTGAGAGTCTAACTTTTTGTCTGATTCAACACGTTTTAGTTAAGAAAAATGACAAGTGACTCTGAAGAGGTGCATATGGAATTTCAGACACTTTCAACGAGTGAATTTCCACATAAAACCAAACCCGCCAGGCTAACTGGCTAGATAGATAAAAGAATATTCTGAAATTTAAAGATAAAAAAAAAAGACAAAATAGAAAAAACACCAAACCACAAAACAAAAACACATGCATACACACATATAGTCTAAGTAGGAGGTAAAGTGGAAGAGAAACAAACACAATGCTTTTCATTTGGTTTTGGCAATTGCCAATCAGTTCCATATACTTAAAGGTATTGTTAAATGCTCTAGTGCTTTGCCAGGAAAATGAGAAAAATGAAAGGGCTATATCTTGGAAAAGATAAAATTAAATTGAATATCATTATGAGACAGAAGAGTTGTCACAAGTGAGGGACACGTTACTGTGGAGACAATACCGGCACTCATGTTCTCTTGAATCCAGGAAAGCACCACACTGAGGTCTGTGAATATTCCCGGAGATCCTCTGTTGTAATGTTTCTTCTTCTCATTACTTATCCAGCCACGAGCACACCCCATCCCCCAGGAGATCACCCCAGCCAGGGTCCAGGCACCATGCTTACGTCGGCACAGAAGAGGGCCTCCCGAGTCTCCCTGTAAGAAGCAAGTAAAAGTCCACAACCCACAGCATAGGAAAGCACGTGCATGCCACTGAGCAAACCTTCAAGAGTTCATTGAGTTCTCTTGTGCCATACTAACAAACCTGTAACATAGAGGGTAGTGATATTAAGAAAACTGTGAAGAAAGACTCTTTTTTATTGTGTCAGGATTGTCAAGAGGAGGAGAGACAGTCTAATGGGTGCACAGCTGTTGTGTTTTAGCATCTAATAAGAAGCAAGGAGCTTTTTATTACTCTCATTCCAGCACCTAATAACCCTTTCCGTGAGGAAGTGCTTCCTAATATCCAACCTAAACTTCCCCTGGCACAGCTTCAGGCCGTGCCCTCTTGTCCTGTCACTAGTTGCCTGGGAGAAGAGTTATACTTTCTACTTTCCTCCTTAGGATATTTTAACATTAACTAATGAATTTATCAAGTGTTCTGAAGTTAGAAATCCCTAAGCATTATTGCACTGAAATATGTTGCAAAATTGCTCTCAGGAACCTGTCGTACAATGGATACAATAATTGAAATGGAATCATGTAATTAAGTGCATTGCTCCGTATGGAAACTTGGAAAGAACTCGCACTTCAAAATAATTACACTCCAAATATTGTACTTTACAGTGTACATATTCACTTAGGCACACAGAGCCTTGAGCTTCTGAGGAACACTTGTAAGTACCCAAGGCCCTCTGTTCGGCTGACCTGGCAGGCATCTTTTCCTCCATCTGGAAATCCAGCACACATGATAGTGTCACTCTGGATGGGTTTCTTTAAAGTTGATAATGCTCTTAAACACTCCTTTCTGTTTAGGATTGGTAGGTTGACTTCATATAAGACCTGAGGGAGTATTCCATCTGAAATACCAAAGAAATTTTTCATAAGAAATGCTGAAAGGTAAGCAATGTCACTACTAATACACAAAAGCGAAGCAAAAAAAAGAGTTGTAAACTTGCTCCAAGCCATTTTAAGGCTACATAAACATCCATTTTTGTGCACATAAGCAGTTTTACTTGAATAAATTTCAGAACGTTTCAAACTTGAAATACAGGTTTATATATTGTAGCGATTCATTTTGAGGTAATTCACTGCTTGACACAGAAGCTGGCAAAGATCCCATTTTGAGATTACAATTCTTGTGACCAGTTAACGGTTTCTTCTGGTCTTTCTATGACTTACGCAATCAAGCTCTTAGCTTCAGAAATAAGACACTGAGAAATCTGAAAGTCAAAGAACAATTCAAGTGGCTTACTCTCATATAAACGGCCCCAGCCACAAGCAGTGCAGATATATCCTGCTTCGAACTTTTCACCTGGATCAGGAAGACATGCTGGCAAAACTGATGAACCTGCCACACGTGGACATAAAATTTATTCACAAGTATTCGAAAGAACAACATCAAAAAGCTTCCTTTCTCACTTAAAACTAAAAGTTATTTTTATTTTTGTGGCATCTGAAAAAGCCCAGGCCTTGCCATTCAGCTGAAACTTAACAATCCAATCTTTCATTAGAAAAAGTAGTCGCTCACCATTGTAGCGGCAAAGAAAGAACAACCTAATGATGTGACCTGGAGTCTTTGGAAGTGCAGAGTGTTGGGTGGACTCTGCTGTGCCCCTCAATATCATGTAAAACTGATGTGAAGTAACCCTCCAGAAAACCTAACCATAGGGCAAAGTTAGTGTCCAGCTGAGAACCGGCTGGCTCATAGGAAACCTGGAAGTAACAGCTCTCCTCCCCTCCCATCCCCTTCCCTTTTCAGCCCCCAGACCCACCACTCTGCCACTCAGTCTGCAGGAAGGGAGAAGAGGACCAACAGCAGAGTGTGAGGTACAGACAGCACTGCGGTACGCTCTGAGCTCTGCTCTGCCTTTGACCAGCTTTATGGTTCACCAGAGGCAGAAATCTCCACCCACACCTTGGATAAAAAAATAGAAGCACCTATTTGGTCAAATTTTAATCTCCTGCATACATAGAACAATACCTTTTTCTTCAAGGGAGTATTAAGTCTGAAGAAGACCTTTTAATTCAACTGATACTTTTTACCAACGTACCTCTGGTATTTTAAACACTTCAGTTGCAAAACACTGGAGATTTTTAGTGCTATAATCTAACAGCTGTGAAATGGGTTTAACCAGAGTTTCCAGACTTTTCACAGTATCTGGGAGAAGGCAAAGGCCTTACCTTCCCCACTGAATAAGGTAACTATGGCCTTACTGAAGTTGAAGGCTCCATCCAGCTTCAAAAGGGCGATGTCATAGTTCATTGGCCATCTGGGGTCAAAGTTTGGATGTTTAATGATGTATTTAACAGGGAGTGTCTGCTCGCTGTTCTCCCTGATCCTCAAATCGTGCTCTCCTGCTGTGACATTCAAGTACTCGAGTAGGTTCCTGTACAATACAAAAATAAAAGTTCAGCTAAAGACTTCAGAAGGAAAGGAAAAAATATAGTTGTTTTTAAACAAAGCAGTTATTACTACTAATATATAAATACCTTTCATTCTTAGATTTTAGAGCACTTAACATGTACAGTCAGCAAGAGCTGAGTATGGCCTGCAGCAGAAATGGGAAGATGAAAAGGACTAAGAAGAAAAATCATTTAGCTACACACCTGACTGCGGTTTAGTGGTCCACAAAGGACCCAGGTCCTCCTATTGTGTTTACAAATGTTCAGCCACCCTGCTTTCTGAAGAGGAAGGAAGATTGGAACATAGGAAAATACAGAAAAAATAGGACCACTTCTGTAGTGTTCTCAGTTTATACCTTAAAAATAGTGACTCCTGGTACCAGATCAGACGTGCAGCAAGGAAACACAAAAGCAATCATTAGACACTTTTTGTTCTGCTTCAAATTTATTCACTATCCATTTGTGTCAGGAGGCTTTATACCAATTTAGTGATTGCCTGTCCTTCGGTAGTTAATATAAACTCTGCAGTTATTGGCTAATTTGACCAAGATGTGAACACATACAATGCCAGATACAGATCAAATTTATAATTCCAACTGATCCATTAAGTACAAGGATTCAGTATTAACTATAGGGGAATCAGGATCATGAGAGAATCAGAACTGAAATCTTTCATATAACATTCAGAGACCTGTTTGTTTGGTTTTTTAATCACTGATACTAAAATCATCAGTATGCAAGAGGCCAGTACTATATCCCTCCACTATTTAATTGCATATACTCTGCCAGCTGTTTTGGTTAAAAAAAAAACAAACAGAAAACCAAACAGTTACCTAATAATTATAGTTAGGTATGGATTTTTACCTACACTTCCAAAAATCAGTCTCCACCAATCCCTCTAAGTTTATTTTATTCTTAATTATTTTTGAGATGTTCGAAGATTTTATTTTTTTCCTTTCTGTTAAAACATGGAAGTAAAATAAAATACAAATAAAAGGGTAGCACCTGTAAGTAACTGCCATGAAAAAATGCTACAGCACACACACTTCTACAATCAGTATTTTTCTGCACCTGCAGCCTGCTTCTGAAATACCACATCCATACCTGTCCACGATGCAGTGAGCTGCCGTGACCACCCACTGAGCAGCAACAATAGTCCCTCCACAGAAATGCTTTTGTCTTCGTTTCAAGGAAACCTGCATCATATAAATAACGCATGTCAAACAAAGAAAACCTTTCTATCTGCTTTGATTGCACTTGAGGAAAAAAGGAGAGAGTACATGCAGGTACCTTCGGAAGATTCACACAGCCAAAGCACACGCTGCATTTCAAGTAACCGCATTTTCATGACATACTTACACTTCCCGAGCCTAAGAGATGCTAAACCCTGCTGTTCTCCCCTCAGCTGTGACTTGGCATCTGGCTAAAATATCTGGATATGCAGTAAATGCCAAGTCACCAAAGTATGCGGCACATTCTAAAGGTCATTAGTTAACTGAGAGTTTTTCCTTTGCAGGTCACTGGGAACACTGGAAATCCACGATGCCTGAGAATAGTTGGGGGCTGGGCGTGGTGTCCTTCGGTGCCCTATTTTTGAATAGTTTCACCCATGCCTTTTGACAATAGACTAAGCTATAGGTGCTCTTTCAGCAATAATGATAATAAAAGGCAATAAGCAAAGATTTATCAGGGAGCAGGACGGGTTTTGTGTCTTCTCCACCTGCTTCACTGCTTTTCATAAAAGCAGGATGAAGCTCAACAGAACACCGTGAGTGTCAGTAAGCACAGACTATACCTGTTTTCTTCTTTTGTTATTTCTACAAAAAAAAGACAGGACTTTGTTCTGAAGATGAAACCACATATGCTTGTGCAAACCTGCCATGGATGCGAGCCTTGTTTCACCTGGCTTCCCCCAACAATCCGAGTGAAAAGGTTAAAGTAACTCCATGGTTTTGCCTCTTGAAATTTCTGCCCACACTTAGGATCTGAGGAGTAAAAAGGGGAAAAGAAGGAAGGATTCAGGCTGGATTTAAGTTTTTCTAGTTATTTGGTAACATGGAATTGGAAGGCACGGCCCGGTCAGCGCAGGCTCTCTGCCACGACAGGAACCACAGCCTAAAATTCCTAATACAAACTGCTCAAACTAAGGCCAAATTGGGCTAAGAAAAAGACAATGTACTTTATTTTGCAGAATTTTCCAAATGAGCACTTTTTGGTGTATCACAAATCTTCAGTTTTGCCTTTCATGAGCAAATGTGTGTGTATACATATATTTTAATATTCTCATTAGGTCTGTGCTTACTTGAACTTTCTGAATGCTGACATTCTGTTTCAAGCAAGCTTTGGAATTAGTTTGGGACTAAATCGTTGTTTCATTATCCCTTTCAGAAATCTCTTTACACCCAGCATTTGTGCTTAAAATATTTTTGACAAACAGGGTTAAAAGGCACAACGTACAGACCTTGATGACCACCAACCGTGGCTGAATTTCTCCAGAACATCTCCTACCGCGCCAACTTTATTTCTTCTTAATTCACTAGTATTATATCAGTATCTACTACGGCTAAGTGAAGCTGATAATATTTATTTGTTTGTAAAGGTGTGTATTTATAGAGATGAATATCTGAGATGAATATCTGTGATGATAACTACTGCTCTGCTGGTATTTTAAGAAAGACAGAAGCAAAGCAACTGATACTGCCAAGCAGCACAATGTTACAGAGGAGTTCTTTGTGGGGCACTTCCCAAACCCAACAGTGGCCACATGGTTTTTACTTCTTAAAGCTGTACAAAAACTTATTGAAGCCAAACACATCTCTAAGACATTTTACTACGAATTCTGTTAAACGTTACATAAGAAAAAAAAAATGAGCTTGGAACATTTTGTGCTGTTTTGGCAGATAGGTGGCTGTATTCAAAGGGTGGAAGACCGATACTTGTAGACGCTATCTGGAAAACGTGGAATCCTCCAAACCATAAAATGCAGCTTGTAACACCTACAAAAAGGGGTTTGCAACCACCCTTGGGATTAGCACGGCTGATGAAAGTGATTATAATGTCACAATACTGCTGACACACTGCTACTTACTGTAGCTTTTAAATAAAAAACAGCCGTTATATTTAAAGGATCCGGTTCATTCACATGATTTTTTTCATTCTATCCTAATCCTCGCTGCACCCACCTTTTCCCCATGTACAAAGATACAGTGTGGAAAGGGGAAAGAGGAAACAGAGGTAAATTTGTAAAAAATTTACAAATTTCCAGACATAAATTTGCAAAAAGTAGGATTTAGGCTTTACCAAAAGGAATTTGCTACTGAGGAAGTGGACAAAAATAAATAATTTATTTTTTTTAAAATCAGATTTCCAAACTAAGTTTTTCCTTTTTGCTTTCAGTATTGAATAAGTCTATCCTAACATATGCAAGATTTGTTTAAATGAAGTTAATATTTATATTAGTAAATTAAACCAAACATACTATCTCTATTTTGACAACCTCTATAATCTTCTCTCCATGGCATTTGTAAGCCCAAGAGACTTCTCACCGCTTACAGACTGCTTCAGGACCAATGTTGCTCACTGGTCAGACGAGATTTCCGTGTAAACTGCATCACAGCTGCATGTGTGGCAGATGCTGAAGCCAGTGAATACTACTATTACACAGAATACTATACTTTGGACTGCTTAAGTGAGCAACTTATGATAAGGGTTTAGGTACCACACCTGTTTTGACAGCCAAAAATAGTCTTTACAGTGAAAATAATTGATCTGCAGAATTTCTGAAATCAAGCTGTAAATTTCCCCATTTTACTACTGCAAATTTAAAATGGAAGCAAAATGGTTATATAAGCTGCCAAGATCTGATTTCCACTCCAGTTCACTATAACTCAGTAAATCTTCACAAAGAAAACAGGAACAATTGCAAAAAACCATCCCAAAAAACATGTAAGACAATGGAAGAGAGGACTCACTGTATTTTACTTGCAGCCCATGCCTAACATGTTGATTTAAGGTTATTCATTTTGAATCAAGGAATCAGACAAACGCTTCGTAAGAATTACTCCTTAAGAGATTACTTTCAGTTATGGACTTGGATTGGAAGAAAAGCAAAAAAAACCCCGAAAACTAGACTAATTATTCTGATGCCTCCTTGTGCCAAAGCTCTTGGGGTCAAAACCTTAGCGGGTGAAACTAGCGTAGCTTCTTCATTTCAGCACTGACTCCAATGCTCGTCACTGCCGAAGAACAAAACCCTTCAGTACTTAGAAAGCTGTTAAAGCTATATGGGAAATTTTCATCCTACCTTTCTGAAGAGCAGATGGTACAGCACCAAACTCTGTAATACAAACTATCCCCGCCAGGAAGAGCTGCAGCTTACCGGCGGCAATGGGCATCTTGGGGTGCTAAATGACTGAGTGAAAACAAGGAGAGTTTTTATAGGGAAAAAGAAACCCAAATACTACACTGCAGAAGAACAGCAACCAATTGAAATAGAAGTTACTCATTAATCCCGCCATAAAGCTCTTACCTGCACAAATAAGTTTTCCTAATTTAATGGAGCATGATTCTTTCATACATCATTACTGAAGCTGTAAAACACCAGCTAAAATCCTGCCTAAACCTCTTTTTTTTTTTTTTTTTACAGCAAAATGACTAAATGAAGTTACCATTGCAAACTTTGCTAGCAACACTTACCCAGGCTGATCGGCACACTGACGTAGATTTTATCACTTTGTTGGCAGCATGCTCAGTGCTGGACTAAGATAGTTCCCTGTATCAGTCATTTTTGCAAAAGAGCAGTGTTTAAATCCCAGTTTTGAGAGGCAACTAAAGAAGAGAGGGCTCAGCTTTTAAAAAATATTTCAGCAGCACCGGTTCTGAGTTGCTCTGTGGACTAAGCTCTGCTTTTAATAGCAATTTAAGTGTAAGTTTCTCAGAAGACTATTCAAATCCTAAACAAGGAACACATCAGCAGCTAAATTAAAAAATTTCACAAAACAGAAAGCGTAAGTTAAATTACCCTGCAAATTCACCGCTTAAAACTTCAATCTCATCAGTTTTAGCAAGTATTGCCTGACCTGGAAAAGGCTGAACAAAGTGACAAATACAATTGAAATACTATCTATCTGGACTATCTTAAATTCCTGTGAAATACAGAAGTATCAAGAAAGACATTAGAGTCATCAAGGGAAGCAATAGATTTACTCTGGACAAGAGAAGCCACAAATCTCATTTGTGCCAGAAATGGTATATTTAGGGATAATTATACCTGGGAACAAAGAAATATTTGCACAAGACAGAGAAAAACTTTGTTTGTGGTTTTTTTCTTGGTTTAAGTGGTTGAAATCCTCAGCTTCCCCTCTCTTTGTAAAAAAGAATTCCGTATTTCCACCATCAATATTCCCACTACCCCTTCAATTTTCACACAGAAAATGCATCAAATGTTGAAGGTGGAAACACAGGGTTAACGATACATGCATGTTAAGACAAATTTCAGTCTTGAACAGCTTCATAATCATAATTTATCAAAATTATATCTTTTTAAGATGCTAACAGGTATATGCAAAACATATATTCTTTTAAAATAAGTTGCAACAGTAATTAAAGAGGGTTTTTTTGTGGTTAACATCACCAATAACAAGACTCATGATTTTTCAGTTCAGGCTCCCCCAAAAAAAATCTTATACTCAACTCATTAGCCTCAATCTACCAAATATGATCTATTATTTCACGAAGGATTTCACGAGACCCCCCAATCCACCATCACTCAACATCCTAACAATCATTTATCTATTTCTTCAATTCTAGTTTTTTGTTGTTCTTTTCCTCTGCCACTCAGACGGTAACAAAACCCACCTTTTACTCTCAATATGCAATTTCACAAAAAAAACCCTGAATACAAACCCTGTCCTAGGAACTTTGAGTTGCAATTACTTTTCCTGTTATAAATACACAGCACTTCTTCCGATTGCAGTTTTTCTACTTGTTCTGCGGAGATCCCTAATTCTGCAATTTCTGAACCCTGCATCACCAGTATCATTCCAGCTCTAACTGAAAACTTTGAAGGCTGCTTTCCTTCATTAATTCACTCGTATTTTGCTGGGACAGAACTAAAACCCCAGACCCCCCAAATCACTTCTGTGTACAGCAATGCTCCCTGATCACCCAATACAACGACATCCTTTGGAATGCTGCCATCCACCAGGATGATATGAAAGCAGAAATATACAATCTCTGCAGTTGTAAGTGACGCTGTCCAAGCTACATCTGTCACATTAGCAATGAGAAATAGAAACATCCAGCCCGTTGGTAAAAAGAGAAACAATCAGCTCATTTCAAATTTAGGACTGAGGCAAAACTTAACTCTTTATTAAGAGGTCAGAAAGAAAAAGCATAGAAGGAGATACTCTGTACAACCTGCTCCTTACCTGAGATGGAAAAAACAGAAGTGCGGGCTTTCTTGTTCTAATATTCTTTACTCTCCTCTTCTGCTACCTGTTTATCTTTCTTCTGGAGCTGTTATCTTTATCCTGTGTGCAGACAGAGGCACTGATGACTTTACCTACTTCCCCCACTGGAGAGCTGCTAGCGCTCCTCAAACTCGCAGCTTTGGCTGCCAGCGTCATTCTTCAAAGGCAGGCAAAGGTCAAATCTTACAACTTGATCTCCATCCACACATTTGCTCTGAATCTCAGTGCAGGGCTGGCTTTGGATCCTGTTAGTGTCCTGCACCTTTGTAGTAAGAAAAACAAAGCCATTAAATTGCTAACTGTCCAAAATGGCCTGATACATATTTTAGTAGGCAGAACGAGGCTCCAGCCCCAAAATAATGGCACTAATGAACACTATTCAGTCTGGCATATCTCTCTTTTTTTTTTTTTTTACTGTGCACTTGGAGAATTAAAATGCTTGCAAATCAAAGTATGTTTGTTGCTGTAGAAACGTATATAGCTGCTCCTTCCTATGAGGATATTTTTTAAAAAAATACAAAAAAACCCAACACACATACAAGTAAGCTTAAGACCAAGAGAAAGCAAAGAATTTGCCATCAGAACCCTTCAGAATGTTTGCTCTGTTCTCATGGTTTTGAGAGCTTTTTGAAGAGGGCCAAGGGCTGGTGGGATGGACCGGAGGGACTGCAGGCTGCTTTTCAGTGGAGGTTAGTGGACCACTCAGATGGCCAGACGGCAAGACATAAAAAAACCCTCATTCTGTTCTTGATAGAAAAGTTGCTTCATATTGCTCCTCCTGTCTGAGGAGGAAGAAAGGTGGAAAATTTATTCAGCTAGTGACAGTGTGAAGTTTAAGGGAAGAGGGAAGAAGGAGTGAAGGATAGAGGATGAGGAGGGTAAAAGAGGCAGCAAATGCTCGTTAGTAATCAGCCTCTCAGAAGATCAGTGGAAAAGACACACTTAAATCAAACGGTTCAGTTGAGTTTGGTTGTGGATTGGTTTTGTTGTGACTTTTCTTAAAAACAATGAGCTGTACTTTCAAGGGCCACTGATCATGTCTGAACAGTTTGCAAGGTCACTGATGGAAAACTGGAAAAATCTATTAGCTCAATAAAATTAACAATTTCATATTTTAAACAAGATTTAATGTCTTGAAATGTTAAACTTCATAAATCTTTCATTCATGTATTACATTTATGAATCCAGTACTTAACTGAAAGCAAATTTAGCTTTAATAGGGATTAAATGTATCTATGCTTTGAGAGTTGTGCATAATTTTTTGATTTTCCAGCAACCTTACATTTCACCAGTTTTAGCCCATTGTAATTCTAAATACTTGATTCAAATTATGCCTCTTTGATGTAACAGGAAAAGCAAGTTTAATTCTCAAGATAAAGCCATTATTGCCTACCATTTCCCCCAAATAAAAGAAGACATTAAGATGCATATAAAAGACCCTGAATAGCACCAGTACAAAGCCCACTTCAATTTTAATATGCTTAAAAAAAAAAGGACCCACCGCCATCACCCACACGCGCACTGCAAGAGGTTAACTTTTCATTCACTTTTTTTTCAGCCAAAGCCTTCACGTTACTTCAAAGATCAATTGTCGCACCCTGGGTATTATGAAATCTTTTTTTCTTAGGGGGTGAAGATGCCTGAAGGGGCAAAGTATTTTTATAGCGTTTTAGCAGCATAGCAGAAGTTAAAAGATACAGTCTCCTAGTAACTCTGTAGTTCAAATAGGAAAGTTACTACCGCCCCTGCACAACTTACATCCACTCCACATCCTCCCAAGTATTAGTCAGCCTAATATATCAGATTTCCTTGGATGCAGACTACTTTGAGATTTTGTGCTTTTAACGTTTCCTCCCCCGCCACCACTGTGTTCTCATTACAGCCCTCCGCAAAACTGAAAGGGCCACTGTTCTTGCCTCACAGAGAGACATTTAGTTATGTTTTATTGCTTCTAATTAACTAAAGTCAGGACTCAGAGGGAGCAGTAAAACGAGAAAGGTTGGCTTTTGATAATGATTTTACTTCAACTTGCTACATCCTCCTAAATTCTTCAATTGACCTGTCAGGGCACAGAACAAAGCGTACAATAGCAAGAACGTTCAAAAGAGTACTTGGTGGAATAAGAACCCACAGAAACCTCCCAAGACACTGTTTTCCAGAACATTTGGTCTTTAATTCAGGCTCTTGGATACTCGTCAAGATCTATTTGAGTCTGCTGTGCAAAAAAAGGAGCATAACTTCAGTGGAAAATGCACTCGGTTCTTTTTCATTATGCAAAGCAAAGCACAACAGCTCCTATACTGGCCAAAAGTAACCGGTAACCAAGAACTGGAAGAAACAATACCTGCTGGCCTTTTCCCGCTTGTCACGACAGCTCTGGTTTTCCCGTTGTCAGAGTTTACCAATGTGTCAGAACTGTAGATACAAGCTCAGTTACTTACATCTGCCATGAGTAATGCTATGACATTTTCCTTTTGTAGCTAGGTCTCCTCATGGATGGAGATTTTCTCTTTCAAAGCGAACAACACCAAAAACAAACAAGATGAACAATGTCAACAAATGCAAAGTACTGCAGGCTATGAAAAGTAGAATATGTTAAGATACAGGCCAAAGTTTCTCCCAGACAGAGTCCGGCCTTACAGTACAACTGACTAATTGGGACAGGATAAGTGAAGGAATAGAAAGGGAACAAAATTGTGCTTAGCTCAAGTATTAGGCCTGATTATCTCAAAACGCTTTGTAAGGAAAGATCAATACTAATGCTTTTCAGCTAAGGAAAATCTGGCATATGGATTAAGCAAATCAGCAACAGTCAGAGGAATGCTGGTTGCATCTAGTATCCCCTCAGGGGTGTTTTGTTGCTAATGAAAGACAGTCTTTAACACAGCGGCAGCTTCTCGATGTACATATAAATAAAAAAATAGAGGAACACTAAATCATTAATTTCCTGTAACTCTGCTATTTTATGCGAACATACGAGCAATTACTGGGTTTGTTCTGCGGGTATCTACACCCTATGTTTAGCACCCTCTCCCATCCAGAAGAATAAAGCCTGAAATGCAATGAACCTGAGTTCAGGAGGCACTGTTGTACCACAGAGAAGTGGTTACGAGCGCAGAGGGTGTGAGGTCCTGGCTCTCCTCACGCAGCAGGCACCTAGATGATGTGAGGTGCATAGAGCACTGGAGAAAGAGGCCCTCCACTGCTGCCAGCTGCCCCAGCTGTTCTGCACTGCTCTGTGCAGAGGCCCTCCCTCCCTCCCCCGGTATTGTGCACAGGGAAGAGCCCTAAGGGTGCCTCGTAGGGCCAACTGCAGCAAGACAAGTATGCCAATTAACAAGCACATCTTTACATCATATCACACTTCCACAAGGACGGCTGAAATGTTGCTAGTACAATCTGGCATGATTGGTTGAACAAACACTCATCAACCAGGCTTTGTAGATTAGGAGACAGATTTTTTTTTTTTTTTCCACATAAGAATGTAATTTCTCCTCTCAGCATAATCAATGACAAAGAATGGAATGCTTTTCAGTGTAGCTAGTTAAGCCACTTAAACTCCAATGCACATCTATTAAGATTTATCATTTGTCCCCTCACCATCCTCTTGATAGAAATTGTTCTGATATGTTTATAGTGATCATCTCGTAACAACAACTCTCCAGCTCACCTGTACAAGTATCAGCTTGCACTTTGCTTACGGCTTCTCTCATCTTTGGGACCAATATTAGGAAATCATAACTGGACACGCTAGATTTCCAATGTCTGAAAAACCATTCCGATTAAGCACTGCCATGAAGGCTTTAGCATTTTGTCAGGAAACAAAAACAACTCCTGAACATAAGAAGCAATCTTTGGTATAGCCTTTTAATGACTGCTTGATTTCTTAAGAGCTGCCACTATAGATGAGGTACATACAGTGGCAGACGCAACAGCAACGTCAGGCAGGAGAAAGGGGCCGTACAACTTCCTCCCTGTCAGTGTGAAACAAACAGGAGTGAGACTACAGTCCTCATTTGTCTCCTCTCCCCAGTTTTAGGTACTCCTGCTCTAGGATATAGATTTGCCAACAAACTCTGATCACATCCTATCTTCCAACAAGGTTCAAAACATCACAAGAGAGCAAGGAATGAAAGAAGTTGTCTGCTACACAGAAGACATTCGTAATAATTACGGTGAATCAATTGCACATTGCTTATTAAACTGATGCAGAGCAGACCCATGGTCCAAAATAAATCAGAAAAATAATTTGATTTCTTGAGAGCATAGTGAATACATTTTAATGCCCGAAATCAACATGGGAAAAAATATTTACAGTATTACAGCTCTTAAAGAATACGCTTAAAATACATACATACGTCCTTTCAGGCAAATAGCGGTGAGATGAATTCCCGCATGCTTTTTCAAAAACATACTTTAGGTAAAAATGTATAATGTTAGCATGGCTGTGCTGCCAGGGCAGTGTCTGTACTTCACATCACATGAAGAAAAGGATATTAAAAAAATAGCACTCCAGGTGTCTACAGCACTGGAAGCCCAAAACTCTTGGTATCGTTGCACATGGAGGGTACAAGGACTCCTTACAAGGAGGCAGAACAGAGTCCAAACGGAAGGTGATCAGAGATGAATGATTTGTCAACTTAGCTTAAAAGTCCAGAAGAAGGCAGTCTAAAAGTAATTCACGTATTTCCTCTTGAGCAGTCAACAGAGACCAGATTCCACTGTTACAGAAAGCTGGCACATAACCACAGGCTGTTTGCTCTTGGCCACGCTTGGACTCCATGGCTGAATAACTTATTTTCAGGACACGGGGGAAAATGCAGTGAATCAGAGAGCAGGTTGACAGCCCTCAGCTATTGGTTTAGACTGAGAGGTCAAGCCAGAAAAGAGGAGAGATCAGTGACAAAGTAGCATGCTCATAAAGCTATTTATATCATGCCAGAACCGTAGAAAAAGTGGACTTAAAAATCTTTGGGGGTACTTGAGGTCAGTCCAAGTCTAAAGAGAAAGCAATTTCAGAGACAGGGAAAGCTAAACCAAATGGGATTATTGAACAACGATAGGATACTTCCTTTCTTTATAACTAAAATGCACCCAATAGCAGAATCAACTGCATTCTTATTTATCCTTCTGCCCCACATTAATATGCACACAGTGATCTTCACTGACGCTCAAGTAGGAAGTGTGTTCTGTTTTCAGCTCTGCCATAAGATGGCAGAGCAGCACCATTTCTGCTCTGGAGGTACCAGTTGATCTACATCTGATAGCTGGATACTGCCTGATAGTGTAAACAGGCAGCCGTGCAAGTAGCTGTAGAAATAAAAATCAGTTGTTTCCTTTCCGTACTTCAAGACAAATCTCATTCAAATTCAGTGAGATATCTACAGCCATAGGAGAAAATTTAGTTCATAATCCTCTTAATAAACTTTGCAGACATATATTTTAAACTTGTTTTTTCATGATTGCAGAGAAAGCTTGATGAAATCCAAGAACTCTGCAATGTTACCATAATAAGGAAGCACATTATGAGTAACAGTAACATACAGCAAGATCTTGTTGCACAATCTTGGTATGGTTTTTTTCAGTTCTGTATCTCATTATGTTAAGTGTACAAGGCTTTGTACAGTACTTTGCAAACCCTTTCTGCCCCACAGCAAACCTAAGTAGGATTCATCCTAGTGCAGGTATGTGCACAGATACAAAATCATCTGCATTTAAGTTTTAGGCGCTTAGAATTCTCAAGTTGAATTACTAGGTCTATTTTCTCACTATCATAACTAGCCTCCTGCCTCCCAGCAGCAAAGACTTAGCAAGCAGCTTGTAGCAATGCAGCCACCCACAGTATCCTCTGCCACAGGGGACTCGCTACTCAGGTATTACCACCCAGCAATAAAACTACTACTTCACTCCTTTAGGGAAAGATGCAACATATGTTGTGCCACAGTAAAGACCACACAGTGGGATAAAAGAGGGGAAGTAGAAAACTTTTCTGTTGAAACTGAGGGGATTCCCCATCTCTGCAATGGTGGATGTAGCTGTAAATACTGAGTAGCGAATGAGAAATCTGCCTTACAAAATATTCAGTACTTCGAATGCACAAGCACAACTAAGTCTTTGCAAAAAGACTTGTGGCAAAGTGGAAGAGGCAAAAAGGAGCCAATGTAAAAATGATAAATAAAGGAGCTACTAAACTTCCCCGTTGTTGTAAATAGGGGATGTGATCACGTGTACTGTGAAGAAGAGACATGGATGTATGACCATTCCATCACACACCTGCCTGGGAAGGGATAAATTTCAACTGTGTCATCAAGATCTGGCAAAGCTGACAGAGCTTGAGGGTTTCAGTTACTATTATCACATGTGCAATCACAGGCCAGAGCAAGCCCCAAGCGGCACATTGCAACAAAACGATCAGAGAAGAGTCTCTTAATAGCTTAAAAAATTAATTTAAAGGAGTTCCAGGGTCAGTGTGGAACTTCAATAGGTAGAAAACTGAACTATGCCACCGGTCATTTCTCTTGCAGCAATTCAGCCAAAAATTGGAGGCCCTTCATGAACATCCCAGAACACCACAGAAACTACATTATGCGCAAAGACAGGAAGTGGCTTTTGCCTTTGATCAGCAGATGCACGATATTCCACACAATCAGCACTAGTTGAGGCCGCTAAATTCTTTCCACTCAGAACAACTGCAATCCAGTCCATCTAAGCGAAGCAGGCAAGTTTTAACTTCAGCCCTCTTCAAGAGGCAGTTGTTTCTAACAGAATGGTACGTGACACTGGGAGACTGGTCAGTAGGTTTATTTGTAGGTGAAAAAGACACGTGCATTTAACCAATATATAGTGTTGAATTAAAATAAACTTCATTCTTAAGTTGAGGAGATAGAACTAAACCACCTACTAATTCTGTACATGCTTGGCTTAAGACTTCATTGCCATGGGGGCTGGCCACATAGTTGTGAGCATCACTGTGCTGATCATGCAAGATCTCTGGCCAGTTCTTAAAAACAAACAAACAACAACAACTACCAAAAAAAAAAAACCCAACCCAAAACCCCCAAACAAACCCAAACCAGACAGCAAACACTAACTCCCTACAGAAAACAGCTGAAACACACTGAATAGCCGTGCTTCTTTCACAACTTTGTGCACAATGCAACCCTTTTTATGTAGGAAAGTGCCGTGTCAAGCCCTCAGAACACTGCAGTTCACAAATACTGCAGAATACTGCAGATTTGTGCTACTCTGTGCTAGTTTATATTGAATTAGTACACATCACTTGCT
Organism: Baryphthengus martii; assembly: GCA_013396935.1. NCBI lineage: Eukaryota > Metazoa > Chordata > Aves > Coraciiformes > Momotidae > Baryphthengus > Baryphthengus martii. The sequence goes on from VWZK01010576.1 coordinate 55,600, forward strand.
GCACTGTTCCTCGCCCTAATGTAATATGCACAGGGTTGCATCACTAATTCATGATTTAGGAGCTCTCTGTGTTATCTAAAGCTATTATCAAGGGTAAACTGTAGGGTTTTTTATACCTTTTCATGCAAAAAAGCTCCAACCTGCAAAGCTTCACCGGTACAGGTTTGTATGGACAGATAGAAGAAAGGAAATAGGGTAGGACGGGCAGTGGAAGCACCACCATGGACATTCAAGAGCTTACCAACCGGCAACTCCCTCAGTTTAGCAGCTTCTGCACCTTTTGCACATGCTTTTCTCCACCAAGACAGAGCCATTTTCTTCCTGCGCTGTACTTCTACCTGCAATGTTAAGAGGTCCTCCATGGCCTTAGTATGGTCCTTGGAATCCTGAACTGTTCCCAGGTAGCAAGAAAGCAAACCAAAAGGCTTCTGCAGCTCTTCACTTGCAGGAAGGATGCCAGATGTAAGACTATGAAGAGCTAATAATTCAAGTAGTCTCCTATATTATTGTTGTTACAGGCAGGAAAGAAAAATGCAAGAAACCAGTGGTTACTTAATAGGTGTGCTCAGTGTGAGTCATTTTTCAAACACTAGATAAATCAGAGTGGTTAACACTGCAATGCCACAAAGCCTGTACAACATAGAGCAAAAGAAGCTTCTGCTTACAGCCCGATTTCCTGTGCTTTCACAACCTTTACCACTTGTGAGCTGTGTTTAGCCAAGGTTCTTCTGCTTCCTAGATTGAAGTTTAAAATAAAGTTGACATGCACAAAGCAACGGTGCAGATTTTGTAATTGTAGAAAAACCTTGACAACAGAATTTGTGTACACCATGGCTTACAACTTCTTAGAAATTGAGATACTGGGGGTTTTTTTAATTACACTCATTTATTCCTCACTCTGAAATAATAATAGAATTTTTTTCACCAACCCAGGTAAGTGATACAACTAAACAAATTGAGAATTTCCTCTCTTGATTAATGTTGCCTAAGTGGCCACTGAAAGGTCAGAATAGCAGAATGGGTAAGTTAACTTAACAAGAGGGAAGAAAACCACCAAAATCAATTCCAAACGTCTGAAATATCACTCTTCTCTTGCACATTCTACAGATGCTTCTGACCATGTGGACACTCAGAAGCTTCCGGTGTCCAGTAGCTAAAAATCCCTGAGTTCAGCTGAGATTAATGATCTTGACTTCTTGGTAGAACACTGAGATCAGAGGAAGCTCCATTTTGCCATAGCTAATTGGTACAGGCATCCAAGCTTCCCAGAAAGCACTGCAGTCTTCACTAGCATAAAGTTCTCAATTACAGACAGCTTATGATTCTTGGAGTAAAAAAACATTGCTTTTAGAATTTGAGTTTGTTGGGTATCAAATCCTTTGCAGCAGTGCAGCTTTAATTGGCCAGCCTCAAACAGCGTGTGACATGGGTTGTTTGCCTATTTAGACATTTTTTCTCCTCTCTTTAATCAGAACAATACTGTCCCCCAACAAAAATGTTAAGTGTGTGTGTGTGCACAAGAATCCCTGGAGAGGTGGTTTTGCCATGCACGGTGTTCTTGATGCAGTAACTGTTTCAAACCTCCCAGAAGACTCAGGTCTGTCTCAGTTTGCATTCCCGCAATTGAGATCAACGGCAGCAAAACCAGGCCCGGCCTCTTCGCCAAGTTCCATTCTGAAGGGCTTCATGCTGCAGACTGAGGGTTTACTATGGAAACCCAACAGCCTCTTAACAAGAGGGGCTCTAAGCAACGTTGCAGGATTGTGAGCAACTCAGGCAGGTCATCAGAATCTCCTGTATCTCCTCTCTGCACGAGGAGCATTCAGAGCAGCCCCAGCAGTGACAGCAGGCAGCACTGCCATGCAAGGGGAGAGAAATAGGTTTGCAGAACAAATGTCTCACAGCATCTAACTGCAATTTCAGTATGCAAGTGAAGTCTGACAACCCGCTAACAGCAGCCCCTGCAGCACTGACGCTGGATTTGCCCGCAGTTTTCAAAAATAGAGCACACACTAATTGCCATCAACACGCCCTCTGTTTATCACTGCTTACCTAACAGTCTGTGTGCAACAACAGTCCATTGTATGATCCCTGGTTTTAAACCTCCTCTTTGGGCTTGCTCTCTCTATTCAAATGAACTGTCAGTCCACAAAGTCACTGAAGCAACAGCATCTGCAATATAGTCAGTAATGGTGTATCAGCACTTTGACTCAACCACTGCTTAGCTGTGCATTTAAGTTTGCTCTATAAATTAACTCTAGAACACAGCTCCTATAGAGCTGCAGAAAAAGTAAAACTATATTATTTTTTTCCCCCTCAAACTTGTGCAGTTAAAAGCTCCCAGCTTGCTTTTATTAACTAGCAGGAGGGAAGTGCCTTTCATGGAATGCAGATGAACTTGCTCCTCTTTCACTTTTCCGTTTATTGTTACCTGCTCAAGCACACACAGTATTTGTAAGACTGGTATCGTCTCTCTGCAAGTTCATTTACCAGTTGTTAAGCTTTCAAACCCAGCAGTAAACAAAAAGGAGCCTCCACATCTCTAATGCAGTCACAAACATAGTTATGATACAGCTTTAAATTTTTCAGTCTCTTTACTAACCCTTTCTATTTAAAACTCAGTTATTCTGGAGCAGAACTTAACACCACCACGTACCCCAGCTTTTCTATGTGTGTTAGTTACCTAACAACAAATAGAACTATATGGCTCCAAACCACATACTGTGTTTAATGTGCCTAAAATGGTGGAGATGACAAACCTTTCAGTTCCGTAGGTCAGTGAAAATCCTTTTGCACACCTCGCACTTAAGCTTTTGCGACAAAGATTGACACTGAAAAGCCACTCACATTTGTGCGCACACACAAATGCTTGTAGACTTCACACAAAAAAAGCAAATCACGCAATTCAGAGAGGACGATTTTTATTTAGAAATACTTACACTGGGTCTAGTATTTTAATCTTCTTTAATTTTTAATCACCCTAAAGAAAAGGACAACTGTAGAAATATTTTAAAAGCAGTGATTCATCATCTACCTTCCATTTTAACTCTCATTTTCCACTTCTTTCAGACAGGTGATAATAACTACCACAAGCTGTGCAAGTTTTATTTCATCCAGCTGTATAAAATCTGGTACTTTATTTTTTCCCCACTTTCCCATTTCTTTTATGCATACGTACTTCTTGCTTTCAAAAGTAGGCAGGGCAGGTGGCTTTAGGTGAATCTCAAGAAGTAATTCCTGCAACGAGGATGAAACGTTTCTTCCCATCTTTCACATCTACGTCAAGACACTGGTGACAACTTGTGCTTCCCCGCTTCAGCTCTGGTGCTCCCTGATAAATCATAAGCTTGTTAAATCTCTTAACACTTCAGTATCTATCCCTGCTGTATACTTCAAAAGCCTCTTTTAGGAACTTACCATTGGACATAAGCTTGAAAGTATTTAATTTTATAGCATAGCATCAGTCAGCAGCCCCTAAGAATTTCAAACAATGCTGTATTCAGACTAACTTCCTGTCTTCTCCTCAAACCAAAGAGTGCTCTTTCATAGAGCCAGCACGAAGACCATGGCATCAGCACAGCAAAAGAATTTAAGAAGGTACTGGACCAGCACAGTTTTGACACTAGCAACCCGCTGGTGGCTGATGGCACAAGTTAGCACAGACTTTCTATATTTAGCCTTCTTGTAAAGCAGTTATGTTTTGAAAATAGTAATGGTATTTACTCCCTCGGTTCCAAAAGGAGACTTGGCTAGAACAGCAAATCAGCGATCAGAACCAAACACAGACAAAATAAAAGACTGGCAATATATACTGCTCTTCATACATATAATCTCCATAAATATGTATGTAAGATGCATATTAAATAGCGGAAAATTCTTGCATGTTCAAAATATGATTAAGGAAACCAAGAAACACGAGGACTCAAATCTGTTGTGGATATACCTATTGTAAACAGAATTCTGTCAGAAAAGACTATTTCCAGGGAACATAAAACCAGCAATAAACCAGAAAGCTGGACAGCAGAAGCCATGTGCCCTGTATACATAGTTTGAAAAGTCCCATAAAATCCAACAGTTAATAGACAACGTAGTATTACAAATAGCTGGAAGAAAAACACATCCAGAGCTTTTCCACTTCACACATTAATCACTTTTTTACAAGTTGGAGTGCTGCCTATATGCATATGAAGCCACATCAATCTCTTCCTAGTGAGCTGTATCTAGGAATTTTCATGAACCTCCCAGGCTAAGGATACTGAAGTACAGATGAAGCATTACACAAAGGAAGCTGTTTGCTGGGTATTTAGTAGGACAGTCAAGAAGTTCTACGAAGCCCAGAAGCTGTGAAATGTATTTGAACACACAAACACACTAGATATGCTCCAATAGAAAAAACAAAATTTACTGTCAGCAAATGAACCATGGCTGCAAAAGGTCTGCAGTTGAGGACAAATGCTTTAATTAAAGAGTGAAGTGTAGGAAGCAGGCAGTTCCTCTGGAAGCAACTCAGCACAGAGGGGCACATGGTTGCTACAAAAAAGCTGAACAAGTAGAGCAGCAAGTTCACTGTGGGTCAGTTGAAACAAGCTGCTATTCAGAGGAATCTTTGAGCCTTTTCCTTTCTTTCCTCACAGAAAAGGCTCACTGGTGCTTTCCTCTTACCTGAAGTCTGTGTCCATCTCCATCTGCGACCAACTTCCTAAGGAATCCTATGAAACTGCTACTGATGAAGAGAACAAGCAAAAGCTTTTCTAGAAGAGTGATCAAGAAGATCAGCAGCAATCAACTCTGAAAAAACTCATGAAAGCAACTGGAGACAAATTGGGCAGGAAGACTTACCACCAGGTGCTCTCAGTTCAGAGTGATGGCAGCCCATTCGTTCAGCACCACATCATCAGCCCAGATGATCTTGGTTGGTGCTCTGAAGTGGTATGTAACAACTGTGTCTTTTTACAGCACCACAAGGTAATAACAACCTGCTCTAACTGCCCACACCTGGGTTTCTAAGGTGATCTCGAAATAGGAGCCACCCAGTGTTTCATAGGCTGAAAGAGAAATCAAGAGGAAGATGACCTGCAAAGAGATTTAATGCTTTAAAGATTGTAATAATTAATCAAGATGCAAGCCATTATCTTCACTTGTCATGTTTTAACAGCTTTCTAATAGAAAATGAAAAAAACCATTCCGATATGGTGACAACAGTGCCTCAGGATATAGAAAGGGTATTACTTCAAGTATGCTGGTGACATTGGCTTTCTATATAGTTTTTCTGGAGGTTTTGTTTTGTTCAGTTTTAAGTGCCTGAGGAGATGGCCCTGTCAGGCAAGCTATCTTATCAGGCCACCACACATCCAGCTTACCCTAAAAGATGCCTGACATAAAAAGGTTAATTAGCAAACCTGCACACCAACCATCCGTAAAGCTACGGTGAGTGAAGGGAGCAACTGCTTCCACATTCCTCATCTTCTGTGCCAACTACACCGATCACTGCTGGCACCCAGGGTAACAGCTCCTGACATTTCAGCAAAAGACAAACAAGGAGCACAAACCTCGAAAGTTTCCAACGGAACAACTGAGGTGACAAGACTGCATTTAATTCTAAAACGAAGAAAGAAATGCCAAGCAAATGGGGCTTTTTTCCCCCCCTTGCTTTGTCTTAGCATTTTTTGCTTAGAAAAATTACAGTAAAGTTCTAATTAGAAGCAAGGTTAATTGATAGGTATAATATTTAAAGAGAAAAGTATCAAATGTTTCTCTATTTTGTGGCTGAGTTTTCCCAGTACTTTTCTATCAAGTCCAATTAAAAATATTTTAGCTCATTAATTCAGATATAATCAATATTTCCTATCAGTGTTTTAACCTATATCAGCACTTTCCTCTTGTTCTACAGCTACAGCAGAGACTGACGTAACAGTGAGATTCCTTAATATTTTTTAAAAATGGAACTACTCTGTGTGTAGCCAGAGAGGATTGCTACAAGGAAAGCCTTCACAGAATATATTGAAGTGCAAGACCCTAAAATATCTTCAGCCATCTAATGTTGTGTAGAATCTCAAGTCGCATTTCATGTTCTTTGGTCTCATAGGTAGGTGTTAAGCAATTACCGGCTCTAAAATGCAGCAACCACATGGGATGCAGAAACAAGCACAGCAGCAGCTAATTCCTCCAGAAGGGGACTTACTAGGCTAAGAGCAGCACATTCCTATTAAAAATGGATAGAGCTGGTTTTAAATTAGAGTCACAAAGAGTGGAAGTTACCTTGCATGTTTTTCTTTCCAAATCAAATATTTAACAGAGGAAAACCATAGGTGTCACTGACAAGGAAAGATTAGTTGTGGCTTAAAACCACACACATGGACCGAGAAGTAGTGAGACACACTCTGCTAAGTAACTTTGTAAGTGCATAATATAGACTGATACATGTTGTCACAGAATTTGAAGCCTTTATTTCCCAGAATCAGAATTTAATATTCTGAAAAAACCAAAGTGGCCACCTGCCTGGTATCTACAATGCCTGGCATGAATCAAGTGTTTACAACCAAAAGCATGCAATATTTTCATCTCAAGAGGTCTAGCACTACAACAACTACAGTCAGTTGAGTGGGTGGCAAGAGCAGAGGAACCAGTGGTGGCATCTGGGTGGGGGAGGAAAACAGAGGCCAACATTTTTTAAGAGTTTGTTTGCTCAGTGCAAACTAAACCACCATAAAACACTCCAAACATACCAGATGTTACTGAAGCATAGTTAAATCCAGAGCTCTGGTCTTCCTTTTTAAAGAGCCCCTTCAGCAAGGGGAGTTTAAACATAAGAGCCAAACACGGAAGCAGCCTGCTGGATTGTCACTCTTGCAACACGATACAGAGGATAAAAGTGATTATTACGAGTCCTACATTAGATTGTGCTAAATAGCTGATTATAGACAAGTGCTCTGCCAGCAAACAAAATGCTTTATGCAACAAAGAGCAGGTCTCTGACCTAAACTGGGAAAGCCTTTATGAAACAGGAAAGGTTAGACGGATTTGAAAGATACAGACAAACAAAACACATCTAGTCTCTCTCAAAGAAAATGCAGCTTCACACAATTGGAGAATTACACTTAACTATTAACTTCATTGCAACTTCAACATATCAAATGAAAAGTCCTCGAAGGAACACGAAGCAAGAAATTGTACAGCACAACAAACAGATCAGGAAGTCTCCATTCTTCCTGCTAAGGACCTACAGTAGCTATCAAGTTCTCTCGCTCTAGCCTAAGCAGTTTGTTCAAAGTTAATTACCTTCTTGAAGAATTTTTTAAATCCTATTTGAATAGACTGGGAGGCTGTTCATGGGAGTCTAAACATGGCAGTGATTAACATGTGTATCTTTGGGACACAGCTGCGCTTCACATCATGGAAAGAACTTGCAAGAAGATTTTTACCTTGACAATTGGAAAGGAAACCTCATCTTCCACAGACTCCACAAACTTTCACACGCTTTCAGCAATCCTCCAAGTATCTCTTTAGCTGCTGTCTCTCTCCAGACTGAGTCAGAATCTGTGAGCTGCACAATCACTGGCCTAGGAGAGTATATTAAATGAGAAGTGCTGGCTGACAGAGCTGCTCACTTAAGAGTTAACTTCTTGTCCGATTTACCTATTTGAACCACCAGCTTTATACACAATGCAGATCCTGAGCCACATGACACAACAGTGTCAATACAACCTCAGTTTCACATACATACTAATATAAGAACAAATATTAACAATATTCAGCCTGCTCCCACAATTTAACCATTTCCTTTCATTTCCACATCTTTCTCTCTCCACCTCACAATGTAACTGCTTTTGAGAAGTCCCTACTTAGTTCAACTGTTTGCCTTATGATTCTGAATCACACGAAGAAAACTGTAAAATGGAGGAAATCAAGCCTCCTGATTTTAGATTCTTGAATTCCATCCAAGTTAGGTGCCTAAAACAGTAAGTGTAGCTATTTGTGCCCACAGTCATCCAGTTCTAGGATTTGTGCCCACAGTCATCCAGTTCTCGGATAATTTCATCAGGAACAAAGGAAAGAATGAGCTATCAAGTTTCATAAGGAGGAAAAATATTCAACTGCATGATGCTGTCTTGAATCTGGATAAAGGCTGGAATGATGCACAGAAGTTAAGAGTGCCCAAGTATGGAATAATCTTCACTTAAGTGGTAAATCAGATGTTTGTTGATTAAAACACACCTACTACCACAACTACTTTCTGACACTCCTGGTAGTAGGCTGAAATGCTATTTCTACATTAGAGACAGAGAATACGCAGAGGATGTAGCAAAAACTCCTACCATATGAGGCAAGGGCAATTTAAGATTTAATATTCATTCTACATTCCAGAAAATTTTAACCAAGTGGTGGTTTTAGTTTTTAATTTCAAGGAACCTTATAGTAAATTCATACTTTTTTTTTTTCATGAGCACATAAAGAAGAAAGAGAGGCCCTGCTTCTACACATCAGGATATTACTTTTTCAGAAGTGACAGTGGCTACAGAATAACTCTCCTGAAAGGTATAACAATTCAATTAGCTAGAAACAGTCTTCTAGTGTGGAAAAAAAAAAAATCACTATACTTCCAGTTAATTGATATAGCTGAATCAAGAGTGAAAAAAAGTCCCATTCCCCCTACCTAGAGCTCATGGCTCTACGCACTCCAGTTTTACTCAGTGCATTAATATGTTGGAACTTCTGCTTTCACCAATTAGTCATGGTTTCTCCTGCTTCTCATAGTAAGAATAAAAGGCTGCTCAAAGCTGTCATTGTTCCATATCCCAGAAAAGACAGTTGCATAATTACTAATTACCTATCAGTGAGTCACATTTGTTGCAAAGCAGGGAAAGCTGATGTGAACATCAACTCCGCGCTAATGAAAAGTACTGAAATAACACTAAGGTGGAAAGCATTTATAAATATCTTGAAAGTGAATGCAGGGTTAAATTTAGTTCAAGATAGCAGAGAAGCAGCTCACAGTTTGCTTAAGCAACCTTTAACTTGCAGTCATTCGCAGACAGAAAGGGGGACAGAGTTGCCTGAAGCAGTTGTAGAAAAAACTCTAGAAGCAAGCACGAAAATCTAGAATTTCAAGTGATAAATGAGACCTGTCATCCTTCACTTCTAAATTTACAATGGTACAGCACATATTAAAAAATAAGAGCAGACAATTCCTATCAGCTTCACTAGAACTATTTCACAGTTTCTAGAGATCTACTCAGACAGTGTCACCAGGCTAGAGAAGATCTGCACACATTTCAGCACAAAAAGATTGACAAACAGCAACAATACGCTTTAAAGCAGTTCACTTACATTTTTCCAGAATAGCCTTTCTTTGGGGACTTTTCTTCATTTCTGTTTTAAAGTCTGGTCAGCAGTTGTAAAAAAATGTAAAAATATTATGAAAAGTTACGCTTCCCAGCTCTGTGCAGGGTGCTTGGATCCAAGTTACCTCTATAAATCTGTTCTCTGTTTTTGAACAGCGCACGATGTCATACTGTTCTATGAACTTGCTTTTGTTCCTGGCTTCCAATTGTGAATCAAGAAAGATGGCCAACAAAAACACATCTATTTGGTCATTTGAGTCTTAAAGTCAAGAAAAGGAAAGGTTATAAAACTGGCAGACCCAAAACTATAGCTTGTGTGATCTCTAGAACTATGCTCTTGATAAAAGGAAGAACGCATGAAATCTGAAGATTCCAAGAAATCAAGGTTAAAAAAACAAAACCAAGCCATTTTGGTGATGCACTAATTTGTTACCTTTTCTCCCCTCACAAAATGTAGATGCTGCAAATCTGTAGTGAGGGTGACAGAGCACTGCAACAGGCTGCCCAGAGAAGTTGTGGAGTCACCTTCTCTGGAGACATTCAAAACCCACCTGAACGCGTTCCTGTGGGACCTACTCTAGGTGATCCTGCTCTGGCAGTGGGGTTGGACTTGATGATCTTTCAAGGTCCCTTCCAGGCTCTAGCAGTCTGTGAAACAGCTGTTGTTGCTTGCTGATATTTGAAATGTTAATCCAAAAGCTACTGCAAAACCATAGTATCTTTTTAGACCACTTGGAAAGGTACACATCTATTTAAGTAAATTTGAAACTAATACTACCAAAGGACAGGTAATGACAATCAGGAGAAAACTAGCTGACATACAAGAAAGTCACCATGATCACGCATTCCTCACCATGTGTTTCGATATCACCCCATGAAGGTTTAGATTGTGGGGGTTTCATTTGTTGTTTTTTTTTGTTTTGTTTTATTTTAATTATGAAGGGTTTGGTTTTGTTTTAAAATGCAGTATTAGTCACTAACTTGACTTTCAGAGTTTCTCACACAGAGCATGTTCATGTACATTAAGATAACATTTACACTACTCAGTTATTTTCCAAAAATTACACTAAAAACATGCAAAAATACAATCAACACTAACACCACTTTCAAGGGATTTGTTTATTTTTGGTTTACAAACAAAGGCACCCAATATTTCTGTTTATGTCTTATAAAAGCTTGCAGATTTAGCATTTGTTTTCAAACATCTATTCCTACAGCAGAGAAAAACATTACAGGAAAATGTGATTTTTTTTCCTGGTCCCAAATTTAAACAACATTACTTAAATGAGCACATTGTTTCCGATTATTCTTCTTATTTAACCAACTGGAATGTGTCCTGTAACCTGCTAGTCAGTACAGTGAGTCCAGCTTTACTGTATCAGAATACAGTCCCAGTATATTTTTGATCAACATCCATGATGAGCAAACACTGGTATGAAGAACTGCAAGAGAACAGGGTTCTGGGATGGAAAAAAACCACCCTAGCCATTTCAGATAGATTTTCACTGACTGACCACAGGAAATGATAAAACTTGTGTAATAAATGTGACAATTCCATTGTCAGTTAAATAGGATGACTGATCAAACGTGTGTAATATAGCAACAGTGCACAGAACCACAGTCTTCAAAGAGGGGGGAAAAAAATTGTATTTCTAAATTGGCAAATGTTTGAAGAGTGGAGGTTAAATGTCCATATGTTTAAAGTAACCCTTTCCTTTGTTATTTATTCAAATGAATAGATTTCTAAGCAGTGTTTGGACCAGAAATACTCTGTTCATCACCTTCATAGTTCTCAAGTATTAACAAATCAACATTAAAAGTATCATATAATAGGAATTTTGGTTCTTTGTAACTAAGTGAATCATTTCACAGAATCATTTTTAGAATAGGATGTATTTATCTTTTGCAAACTTCAGCCACATGCCAACCTGGGACAAGGGGTGTCATTGGATAGTAGGCACCTCTGAAAAAAAGTCTACAGTGCAGGAATGCTTAAGCATACTTTCAGGGCTAGGAAGATAGTTGAGGAGGCAACTAAAAATGTAATATACCTAATGTTTTTGTTAAAGTGTAACATCTTCAATCACAGAAGTTGTAATTTATTTCAAGCCACAGCCAGAGGTCTCTCACACAAGGTGTGGTCCTAGACCATTTAGGCTTTTCATCACTAGCTTTATATATACACAGGTAATTTTAAAAAGGAATTACAGCTCAACTACTTACTACAGAATATTTAGCTTCAACAAGGAAGCCATTATCTTTTCAAAACGAGATATACACCTGCATGAAAGGTGTTCTCTTTAAAGTAAGAGTTTTCACATGAATAGCAAAATAAGTTCTTTACATACTTAATTCAAATAGGACAAAAAAAAACCAAACTACCAAGGGCAAGTGTAATGTATCTCTTTTGTAATTATGTCACTATTTGCCTTTCCAAGCAGATCTTAAAACATATTCATTGATATAAACTGATTTTAATGTACAAGCACTGGGCAAGGGTGCTGGTCAGTGCATCAATTTGAGGAACGTTACAGCGTTTTCAGACAGAATTCTGTGCAGCCAAAATTTAAAACGATCTTCATGTATTGCCTTGAACAAGGATTCAATCTCTTCTTACAACTTGCTATTTTTACAAATGTTTTCCCTACTGAAACAAAGTAACATGCAGAAAAAAAAAATTACTAGGTTTAAATCTGCAGAAACGTGTTTAAGTTAAAAGGTAGATGGAAGAATTGTTAATGTACTTTCATTTTGAAACAAGGTGCATCTTGCTTTGCTTTCCCAGTGAAATGAGAAGGTTTACCGGGGCAGGGATGAGAAAGTGTGCTTATGCATTGGTGGTGCTCATGCATCAAATTTGACAGCTCAGAGATTTAAAAAGTTATTAATTCATGAAGTACTTGCTGACATTGCTTAGAGTTTAAAAACAGGTGTATCTCTTAATGAAAGCCTACAGTTTGTCCAACTACTATTATCAATAATATAAATAGCAACTAAGCATAATAAATTCCTTTCAAATACATTTACCTTTTGAAGTCAGAAGCGTAACAATCAAGCGCTGGCTCTGTGTTCCAAATAAAAATCATTAAAAAACAGAGGACAGTCAATGATTTTATTTTTGCCCCCCTGCAGTTACAATACCTTTTATCTACTCAATGATAGGATCAGTTCTGCTCTCAGAGAAGCAAACTGTTCATGCCGACATGAATACAAGTTGGATGCAGCCGGTTTCTAGCACAGAACTGAATCGCTAAGTGCATTCCAAAGATCAGATCAGACAAAAGGCCTTTCAGTAACTAAGGAAAGTTATGGTTTGTTTTTTCTCTCATTTTTTTTCTTTTAAAGCAAAGTAGGCACCATTGTTGCATCTCTACTTTGAGAAGAGGGGGAGAAGTGGCCAAAAAAAAAAAAAGACAAACGACAAAAGTCCTCAATTTTTTTCAAGAGATCCACCATCATTCATACACTTTTGCAACTTGCAAACCTCTCTGTAGTTTAGGATTTCAAATAAATAGGCCTACAGCAACTAGCAACTACTAAGTCAATATTTATCTTGCTCAATGTGGAGTCAAAAGAAAAAAAAAGCACGTTAAGGCAAATTTCAAATCAAACACGTTCCAAATCGCACAGTTACGTTGGTCAGTGGTCTAAAATGTTTTCCCCAGCTCAAAGAATCAAAGCAATTTAAATGCTTGTCTAATGCCAATCCAACCTGGCACTTGACCATTTTATTTTCTGTTTCCAGGAAGATACACAAACAACATCACATATACCATACCATATATTTCGCACTCCAACTTAAGATGAAATTATGCTTTTACAAAATGTGAGATGACTACATGTTACAGGCTTTGTGCAGTTAGACCACCATATGCATAGATGTCCTAATGCTAAATTCTCCTCTTCAGTATCTCATAGTACTGGAGGCTCTGAAGTAGGAGAGGAATTTGTAACACAGACTAACCACAAAGTACCAGATATTTCTTGCCATTTGTGATCTTGCAATAAAGATACGCCAGATCAGGATCACAAGAACTGTGTTGAAGCCATAGCGTATGTTCCTTAACCTAAAGAAAAACAAAAGAAATAATTAAAAGCCAAGACAACAAGACTTACAGGAAAACACACCACTCTAAAACAGAAACAAAAAAAAACCATCCACAACAACAACAACAACAAACCCAAACGAAAAACAAACAATCGATTCCTTCTCAGGGAGCTATACTGAAATATTAGGAGGAACTAAGCATCCTTACAGGGCAACTGCAACTTCCAGCAATCTTCCATCTTTACAAGTGGGAAGTTTCAAGACAAATAGCACCCAAAAATTGCTCAAATTTCAGGTAGGCTAGGTGTTACTGTAGCCAGACCCTCCTCTAAACAGAAGTATAGAATCATTTGGATTAGAAGAAACGTTTAAGATCAAGTCCAACCATTAACCCAGCACTACCAGGCCACCACTAAACCATGTCCCTAAGCACCACACCTATGCATCTTTTAAACATCTCCAGGGACTGTGATTCCACCATCTCCCTGGGTAGCCTGATATATACCATTTTGTACAAAAAAAACAGTCTAAGTTTCTGAATTACAAAAATAAAGCCCATTATTTCCTCTATTTGAGGAAAAATTCTACTCAGTTTCCTAGAGAAGCCAAGTCCCCTGAGGTGCCACACCTAGTTAATATTGAAGCAATAGACTCCTTAAGATGAGACTGTCTAGAGTTAAGAGGTAGATAGTAACAGAATAGACCTCAGAGTAAACATACGTTAGAATCCAAACCTCGGTGGAGTGGATTATTGGAAAATAATCCATTTATAAACTGAGAGCTGGGAGCAACCAGATGTTGGCTGTTCCAATACAAGACTATTTTTAAAGTTATTTTTGATAAGATCCTTTGTACAAAGAATGGCAAATGTATTATAACTCCCATGCATTTTTTAACAGAATCTAAATTACAAAAAAAAAAAATCAGAAGGGAACTCCTCTTCAGCTATCCTCACCATTATTAAAGATTATCATCTTTCTAAATATATTTGAGATTGTAACATACCATGCCAATCCACTCTACAACTGCAAGTCCTTATCTTTAGAAGAATGGCACACTTCTATGCTATCAGGATAGCAGATATGAAGTAGTATTGCAGAACAAGATGAATCACTTTAAAGAGTGAAATTAAAGAGACAAATCAAGAAGTCTACAACTGTGTCTATGAATCGACCAAGAACAAAACAAGGGCAGCTATGCCAGTAAAATTTTGTACAGTAACAAGGCATTGAAATTGGAGGACTTAAGCCACAGATAAAAGGCTAAGAGAAGTCATCCTAGAGCACCAACATCAAAGTTTCCTGCTGGGAGCTGGAGAGCCCATGCCTATTTATTCACCTGCTTCAAAAAGATCACATTGCCAGAAGAAACAACTATTGGTCTATTAAACCTCCTTAACTGAACAAACTATTCTGACTTTCTGTTAGGGTGCACCTTTTAACTTTCCAAAAGATACAGAGGTAAAATCAGAAACCTGGAATATTGCATAATTAGTGATCGGATCTACAGTCATAATCCCAGACTAATACTATAACCACTATTACTAAGAGCAACTCAGGAGCAACAAATAAAATGAGAAAAATGATGTGATTGCTTTAGAAAATGATTCATTAGACTAGAACCAAAGAATTCTGAAGGATCTGAACAGGTGCTATAAAAAAACCAATTAAGTCAAAAGATACGAAAGCAAAATGTGACTAGGGCAAGAAAATAGAGAAAATATAAACAGAGGACACTAAAAGTTTATACTTACTTATTCAAGTGTTTTCTAGCTGCAGGGAGGCCAGACATTTCTTCATTCAACACGTATTTCTTTGTTCCCATGCAGTAATTTTCCATGTATTCTGCCCAATGTAGTTGCCGAACGTCAAAATTAAACTTCTGCATAAAATAAAAGCTTTCAGTAAGTTGCCTAAAAATTCACCTGCTATATATAGTACTATAAAGGAAAAGGATAAAGGTCTTTATACCAGATAATTCCAATTTTTGTCTTTGGTGCAAGAAAGTTATCTAGTCCTTAATCATAAAAACAATCCAGATTTAGATCCCACTTCTGAGTCAACCACCGGCTTCTTATATCATCTAAATTTTAACCATTTCATGCCTTATTTTCCTCTTCAGCAGTAACATTCTTCCCTCCACTTCCAAGTGCACTGCCTGGGAGGACTCAAGCTGCAGCAGTCTGCTCCTGAAGGACTACACCCATACATCCCACAGAAGTGACCTACACTGGAGCAGTCTGCAAAGAACTCCAGCCCATGGGAAGGGCCCACGTTAGAAAAGTTCACGGAGGACTGTGTCCTGTGGGAGGGATCCCACACTGGAGCAGGGGAGGAGTGTGAGGAGTCCTCCCCCTGAGGAGGAAGGAGTGACAGAAACAACATATGATGGACGACTTCCATTCGCCAACCCCCTGAGCTGTTGTCAAGGAGGAGGTAGAGAAAAATCAGGATTAAAGTTAAGCCTGAAAAGAATGAAGGAGTGGGGGAAGATGCTCTTTAAAATTTGGGTTTATTTCTCATTATCCTACTCTAATTTCATTGGTAATAAATCACATTTTTCCCCCCTAAGTCAAGCCTCTTTTGCCTGTGATGATAATTGCTGAATGATCTCTCCCTGTCCTTATCTCGACCCACCAGCCTTTCATTGTATTTTCTCTCCCTGGTCCAGTTGAGGAAGGTGAGCGATAGAGCGGCTTTGGTGGGCACCTGCATCCAGACAGGGTCAATCCACCACACAGGTGTTTCTTAGTTTGAGACTGGTAAATATCTCAAAAAAAAAAACAACAAACACAGAGGCTCACACAGATAGCCAACACCACACAGTGGGAAGACTAAGATTTTTTCCTTTGAGCTTTTCCATTCACTCTCAGACCCCGCACCCAACAGTTTTCGTTCTTCCTCAACAACCTTCAGGACTCTTCTGTCATCCTGCTTCTGTTACATTTTTCCTCCTGCATGGAACAGCTTTAATCACACAGCAAGAGTGTGCCTCAAAGAAGCGAGAGAATTTACACTTACATTTCTTTGAATACTCGTGGCGCTCTGGCCAAAGGATGGAAAGGTTATATAAAGTTGTTACAAGTTTAAAAAGCAGCAAACTTGTCTCTCAAAACCCACCTCCTGCTCCTCAGAAAAGAGAGAGCAGTCAAGAAGTCTTGTTTTATTCATGACGTAGGTAAAACTGTAACAGCTTGGCCACTTGGCTGACAGATGGGCAACACAGGACCACATGATCAGGCCACTCCAAAGACAATAATCTTTTGTATCAGGCTTCCTTCAAGGGGGTCCTGCCCTTCCTCATCTCTGAGCACATCACTGATCTAGTTTGTAACAGCCCTGGCACAACTGAAAGGATGTGACAGCAGTCTCCTGCGCTGAGTTGGTACTAGTTACTTAGCTCCACATTACAGTAAGCAGCGTTACCAGCTCACATCCTTATTCAATCCTGAATAAATGCGCTTACATTTCATTTTCAGTCTCCATGCCCACATCACACAGCTACTTGCCTTTTTGTCCTCGGGGTTTAGCTGGTTCATTAGCATAGTCATATTTTCAGTATTCCAGGTCCAAGAATGGTTTGTAAAGTATTCTAGTAACATCATGGCCTTATGAAGACGTGTTATTGTTTTCATCATCCTACAGCCCGAGGCACAGAATGTACAGGTTACAATGGCAGGGATTAGTTCAAACAAGACAGACAGTAAGACTGTAAATTTTTTACCCTCCAACCCCACATCCCTATGTTAACATATATACCATCTTGCACGTTATTTTAGATCAATAGGATATTTCTGCATATTATTAAAGTAGATTTTGTTCAATCTCTATATAGAATGAGAAATGACAGGACAACCCTTTTTTATGAATCCTACTTCCTAGTGCAATAGTATGTCTCTTCCCTAAAAATCATTCAAAAAAATTTTTATGATAAAATGGGGCTTCTGTTGGTAACCCTTAGTTTAGGGCAGAGAACACTTTTCACTTCAGCATATTGGAACATCCAGCTCTACCGGGCAATCGAACTTCATAGAAACAAGTCAAATTGCACAGTCCAGAACATACACACATGACAACTTCAAGCAAGGGAGTAAGCTTCCCTCATCTTCCTGCACATTGTGCAAGACCAACTTTGTTTCACTACGAATATCTGATTTACTACAGTCACTAAAAAAAAAATAAAATAAAATAAAAGTAACACACAAAATCAAGGCTCAAACCCACCAGAAATATGGTTTTAGCCCCTTAACCTTACTGCTTTTGCAGCAAAGGGCAGGAAAATATTTAAGGGCACAGAGAGATCAGAGAAGATTCTGGTAGTTAGATGACAAGTTCTATGCTACTTCAAAATATGCAGAAATATCTTCCATCATCCCTTATTATGCAGAGGAAGCAGCTCTACAAAACTGTCACTTAGAGTACAGAGAAATTATGTTATAAGGATCAATTTGAGCAAGCTTCTCTTTAATCAGAAAGTGGACCCAAAAAAATGTGAGTCATCCAGTCTCGCAGATGCAGAGTTCCCGCATTTATGACAGGAAAATTGTTTCAAGCGTTAGTGCTAGAAATGGTCACTCCATTTAAATTAAGTACTAACTAGTACTACATCACCTAATGCTATTAAATTTCTGCTTTGAGTGCTCAAGTTATTTCGATCTCACAGAACTGATTCCAATTTGATCCTTATAGCAAGATACACCGATCATCTGAAGCACAGGGAGAAGGAGGGGTAGAGGTAGGGGATAAGGCAAAGAAAGCAGAACCACCCAGCACTAACAGGAAATGGCTTTCAAAAGGTAAGTTTTGTTCACAGAAGCAAGAAAAATCACTAATTTTTCTCTGAAAGCTGCCTTGAGGCATTCATACTCATAGAAGGGATTAGCACATCATCCCAGGAACTCTTCTAAAGAAAGTATTTTGCATGGCATTAGTGTTCCCCACTGTCACTGCCATCTAAGTATCTCAGGGAATATCAAAATTGTCTCTTTCTTCCCCTGAAATGGAGTGATACAGATTGCAGAGACCACTAAAAAAAGTGAAGCATCTCTAAAGCACAAAAAGCATAAATATTTGCCCTTAAACTCCACAGGAACCTATCTAAAGAGTAATTCAGAATTGTATTCAGACTTCAGACCATCAGCTAAGTTTCTTAGTAGACCTTTCTAGATGCTTTCAAACACCTGTTTATTGTTTCCACCAGTTGGACAGAGTGGCAACAGCAGGAGCTGAGTTGGACCAGAGTTCCTCTAATTCAATAATTAGGAACAGAGACTACGCAACCCAAACATAACCTGTGCTAACAAGGCTGAACTGAACATAAGAGCATTATTAGTTAAGAATAATAATAAAAAAAAAATTACTCAGAAAAGAACTCAAAACTTGGAAAGCAAAAAAAAACCTCACTGGTCAGATAAGCCAGAAAGGCTTCATAGCAAAATGACCTGGATAAAAACAGTGCTTTTACTGACTTTTTGCAGAGGTTTGTCCACTGCCAGTCTTAAGATTTGTTTAACTGAGCTGACTTGTCCTTTTGTGCCTCTCCAATAGGGGTTCTTAGGCTAAGCTGGAAGAGCAGCTGAGTTGACTGCTACAGTCTAAGAAAACTTATGCCCCTGCAAAACACCAAATGGTGCAAACGAATCTGATTAGACAAGTGTAGATTGAGCTCCTTACTGGCCACTGACACTGGGTTTTCACTCTTCTCTGTAAACAAAGGCCAAACTACATTTTAGCTACTGTAAAGTCTAACCTCTGCTGGGAACCTTGCTGTCTCTGCTATGGAGATGGTTTTAAAGCATAGCTAAGCTGATTATATTAAATAAAAAAATAAAAAAAAATCAAGTGACTAAAAAGGTCTTTTACCTCAGATGTAGGTATTTTTCCCTCCTCCCTTCAACTCAAATGGGGTTTATTGACTGGCCACAGAACTAGCTGACTCAATTCGTCAGTGGAAAACTCATTTTGCTTTGTAGGGTTATCTTTTTTTGATATATCAGCCAAAATTCTCTCAACTGCAAGATCAATTACGAAGTTGGCAGAAGCAGCCCAACTTTCTTGGTGATAAACAGGTAGTCTGCACTAAATGAACATGAAATTACTCTTCTTTTTGGTGAAGAAAAAGAATTATGGTAACAGCCTCTCAGAGATGTCAGCAGTGACATTTAATGGACACTTGTGTACCTCTAGCAAACTAAGTTTTATAACTTCAATGGCATCATTTCTCCTGCAAAAAGGAATACCCACATGACTGAAAAAAGAGCATGAATACACATAATGGAACTTTATCTCTCAACCTGAAGTTTTGAAATACACACTTCACAGGTTATTCCAGAGATACCCATGGGATATAAATCAAATATCCAAGCTACATATAACCAATGTAATGCTTTGCATCACACCTTCTTCCTAAACTGAAGACAGAAAAAGTCAGACCTGCTGATCACGATTAAGAATGAACTCTAGAGGCAGCCAGGAACTCAGTGGCAGCATGCAAGACTTCCACCTAGATACTAGGTAGAATTTTGCCTCTACTAGGCAGTCCTGATTGCCTTTAACACAAAATACATTACAACAGTTTGAGAAGAACATCACAGGAATTAAAAATTTTAAGCAATAGTTAATCATCCATAAATTAGGTGGGCATGTTTCTATACCAAACAATTGAAAATTACCCGGCTTAAGGCCATGACTGTATTTTGAAGAAGTCTTACACACAACCTGTTGTCTCCTGGCTAAGACCAGTTCTGATGTTAAATACAGCCTGACCCTTCAGTGGATCTACAGGCTGCCAATCTGCAAGGCACTGCATAAGCATTAGAGACAGCTTTCACATTTGTCTTTTTCATTTTTCATTTAGATTTTCATTTAGCTGTAGATTCCGAAGCGCAAGACATACTACTGGAATTCTTATCTTTCCAACAGCACTGTGGTTCCTTAAAGTGCAAAACTGAAGTGCTTCCACAAAGAAAAACTGTATCATTCTATTCAATAGATAGTAATTCTTTACTCATTTATGATTTTTAAGACAGTAACTATATCAAAGGTGCTTCATGGTAACTTTTAAAAAGCTTTAAATTGAAATGATAGATAGGAAGTTTTGACATACATCAGCCACACCTTCCCTTGGGTTTTCTAAGTACTACTACAGAAAATGAATTGCTGGAGAAATTCCCTGAATTACAACTTTAAATATTTCATGCCACATTCTGTTCTTCCAGAGTCACTGGATAGATCTGCTAGGTAGATATTTCTACAGGCTTTAGATTTCAAATACACTGAATTGTTTTTTAATAACGTATGGTTCTGTTGTGCTAGGCATTACACAAAGTCACGAGAGAGAACCATGCCTTATATTAGTTGGACAATTCATAACTTTTACTATGCAACTAAGTATATATGACAAGCTACTAACACCACTATCCTTAAACTTGGATGCTAAGGATTGTCACCGCTATTTATACAATTGCACAATGGCTTAACAGTCCTAAGTATTTAGTATAAAATATTAAATCTTCAGTATGCCAATCCTTGTTGTACGTGTTCTTTCCATAAAATTTAGAAGAATTATTATACACATCATTTCTTCTTTCCCTCTCCTTAACTGTCAATATAATCAGAGAATTGTTAGATTCAGACACCTTCAACTAGATGCAAAACCAGCAAAAATACTCCACCTCACTTAAAACATTGCTTCCACAGGTGAGGTGCAAAAGAATGATTTCATATTGCAGAAAATACTTCAACAGATGCATTTTAGAAAACCCTGAACAGGAACGTTATTTTTTTACTATTACGAACATAAACCTTTAACCCTGAAGGGTCACAGGCTTGATCTATTTCTTCCACTTACTAAAAGTTTCTCATTCAGTTGCAATACAACAGTGCAGTTAAATCTACATAGTCATTTCATTTCTTACAAGTTTTTTTCCTACATTGCACATAATAAAGACCTCAGAAGTGTATTTAGACTCAGCACAGAGACAAGGCCACAGTCCTAGAAGTCAAGTCAGCATAGTATTTGAAGTTTTCTTATGCTGATTTTATTACATTTTTACTATACTGCTAAGGTGTTTTTTGCTAAGTCATGGTGAAAACGGTTGCATTTGAGGTTAAGCTAGCCCTTCTTCATTCAGAACAAGAATCTCCAATAATGTTTCCAAGGCTTTAGAAGTTTCCTAGTGCATGCTGCCTGAATTAAAACCATTCTGTCAATAGGACAGAATGACCACAGCAATCACAGTACATCCCTATACCTTGACTCTCTCCGGCCCATCAGTTAAAGCAGCTTTCAAAGTACTTGGAGCCAGAAGACCAGGAAAGAGTGGAAGAGTAAAGATCTGTCTCAAAATTCTTCTATTATTAAAAAACACGTGAAGTCCATGCTTGCATTTATATATTTATCTGCTTCTAGTCCTTCTATTCCAGGCTCCCTGTTTTAAATGTTATAATTAAAGAGCACTATATAATGAAAGCTAATGAATATAATAAATCCCACAAGTGGGCTGGGTAACAAACTTAAAAGCTTTTCTTTCAAGTGCATTTGAGTAACCTCATGGACCAAACAATAAGTTCAGTTGAAACTCCCACCTTTCCTCCTAACTGGAAATCTTGTGGACGATAGGAACCTCACCCACTCGCTGTTACATTAAACTGATGAGGAATACTCACATCAGTATTTCTTCACGGGCTAGAAAACGTGCATTTAATGTCACCAATTGTACCAGTACCGATTTGAGTTCTAAACTCCATCTTTGGGCATCGAGTGAGAACTCCAGGAAAATGAAAATCAAGATTCAACATTCCCAGTGTTATAGTATTAAAAACTGTTAAGAGTTTTCTCATGAACAGCCTTGTTTTAAAATACTTAAAAGACTAGATGCCTGCTAAAGGCTGACAAGATTCTGACAGCATTGCTTCCTAACCATTTGAAAGACAGTAGGTTGGCATTTATAGTGTAACTATTTTTCGTGAGTGATGAAGAATTAATATGTGTCAGGGAATTTCTATCAATTTTTATTAAGAATAACTAGAAACTGCAAAAGAACCTAAGAGCTAGGAATCTGTATGTTCAATACCTCCTTTTGATCTGAAGAGCTCATCTTTTTAATGTGGGAAGATTATTACATAGGCACAGCCTCCTGCCACTACTGTTGCTTTAAGTACTACACTATTGAGTAGTCTTGGAACAACAGATCCCACGGCAGTTTAGAAGTTTTCTCCTACAAACCAGTTGCATGACTTCCTACTGTGCCGAGTCTGTTACAGAACTTTTCCCCTCCTTGCAAGACAGGCCTAGACTACAGGACAATGAATAAATACTCACTTGTCTTTACACTGTCACCACAGTGGAGACTTTATAGAGTCTGAAGACAAACACTTTTGAAAACGTTAACATATGCAATGAGTTAAGATCATATGGCTTGGCAAATCTGAAACAAATTCAAGTGACATCTTATATTCCTTCTACATCATTTAGTTCAGTCTATTTAGCAGAGCTATGCCATTTTCACCATTTAAGAAACTAGCCAGATACCAGTGTAAATATTATACACTGAATGGAATGTTGAGATGATGCAAACCAACACATCAGATCAAGTTGTATCATGTCCAGGAGGAATCTGCAATTATCATCTCGGTCTCCCATTCCATTTTCAGTTTATAATGGCAACAACAATCTTAATGCAGGCCACTTCCTAGAGTTTAATGACTGATCCAAGACGTATCTTGGACAGCCTGCTGAGCCAGTCATTAATCTCTTCAAAATGCAGCCCCTGGATTGTTATTGCTTACAGTTAGTAAATCTAGATAGTGCCCATGCCGTGTCTTCTTCACAGTCTCCACCACCTTACTAGCAAGATATTGTTAGCCCTGTCCGTCTTACCATGGTTTATGACCTGTCAATCTGAGCACAAGATCATGGAAAAATGCAGGTATTGTATGGCTGACTGCACTCCAATACCGATTCAAGAGGGGGCTGGACTGTAAGCTAAAGTCAGGGAGCCTTACTGCACCTTCTAATATATTTATCTTGAAATTCAAATTAATGTAGTATTCTGTGGGAAAAAAAGGATTAACATATTTTTAACATTTATTATTCGAGAGCAAACATCACTTGCTAGACCTTGTAATTCTGTTTACCTTGACTACTCAAACACCCAAACCAGCCAACAAAAACCTCCTCATTTTTGCTAGAAAGTTCAAAGTCAGTTAGAATTCAAGGACCTGTTCTCAGGAAAAAAGGCCGAGTTTTAGTCACAAAGCATTCAGGGAAAGAAAAAAAAAATAATTAAAAAAAAATCAAAATACATCACTGTGTAAGCATAGCTTTGTTAAAAGTCAGATGAACAGGCAAGACAGAACTAGTCACCATTACCTTGGGCTTCTTCCAGTAATCCTGAGGTAGATATCATACAGGAATGCTGGGGCCTTATGGCTTACAGCAATCCAGTAATGATATAAAAGGTGATTGGAAGTTAGATTTACATTGGGCCGTCTGAAGGCCTGTTCGAGAGGATTCCTCTTGAAAGTAGAAATTACATGGTATTCTGAGAAAGAAAAGTTGCGGAACAGCTTTGATATTAACCATGTAAAATTTAATGGTTTTCAAAGTACATTAGCGTATAATATTTATTTCACTATGCTTATTTAAATAACCACCCTAACTCTTCTACAATCCACAGAAACTAAAACAAAGTCATAAGCTTTTAACCTAAAATACTGTTGAACTGGTTCTTACTATCAAGCAGTTTTCTATTACTTCATCTTTGGTATCGTATTTTACCATAGCTTCTCCATTTCTGTTCTTCTCTACCTTAGAAGTTGTTGGTTTCAAAAATTCAGAGCAATTTCAGTTTATATAGCATGTAAAGCTATTTAAATAACCATCCATATTTCATGAAGAAGGCTATTCTGATCTCTTGTGGGACGACTAATGTAAAAACAGAGGAATTTGCAAGCATTTGAAGTGCGTTTCAAATGACATTTTAAAACAACTTATCCATATTTAAGCATTAAGAAAAAAGTGATTAGGATGGGACTCCATAAGAAATTCCTGCTGACACCCGAAAATTCTGCATGACAGATATGCCTGATCAGTGTCTTAAAGTTATATTGAAACTCACCTCTCCTTTTAATCTTCTCTTATAGCTTCATGCTGCTATTTATAGACAGTATTTAAATACTATGATTCAAATTGGGATATAACTTAGGTCAGCAATTTTCCAAGTTTGGTTGAAGCAATAAGATTTATAAATACAAATAAAATGGGCAAAAGCAAGTAAAAATCATGAAGAATGCAGTAAAGTGCAACAAAATAGATTTAAGTATTAAGCTCATTGAAAGAAAAATAACAATCCAAGCTTAAGAACTCTGTATCTCAAAAACTGAAAGCTAATACACAGCTTTACCATGCCAGCCATCTTGCCTTGCTATTTATACCAAAAACTATTACAAAGATTTTGACGTGTGGGTTACGTTCTAGTCAAGATATCTAAGAGTTGAAAACAGGTGGCCATACTTTCTTAAAGATTACTTTTTCTGTACATGAATAGTTCAAGTCTCACGTAGCTATTTGAAGATTAAAAGCCACCTCAACCAACAATGAACTCAAGGCTGACACAACAAAGAGCTACTCAAGTGCAAAACTGTTACCATACCTCTCAATTCTGCACAAACCATTTAATCGTGGGCTGTTTATCCATGTACATTTAGTAAGCCTGGCAATAAGCCCAACATCACAAACTGCTCCTCTGAGCAATACTTTTCTCTGCAGTCTACCCACGCTCTGCAGATTACATCACGGCAGCACCAAACAGAAAAATCAGTTCTCCCATAGTTTAAGTTATAACTGAAGAAGAACAAAGTGAAATATTGGAGATAATGAAAAAGCACAACACACTGCACAAGTGAGAGGTATGGTTATCATACCAGTTTCAACAGTAAAATTCCAATATGGCCTACTAATTATAGTCTGTGCTTTTATTATTTGGCCATACTTTTCTATTAAAGCTTATGAAGAAAAGAAACATGGCATACCAAGTTCACTCCAGTGGAAAGGATTGGTGCCACCTGTTGTACAGTTATATACCATGACATTTCTTGGTCTGGGGGCAAAAAAGATAAAAGAACAAGTTAGAAGAACGAACCTTTTGAAAAAAAACAAACCAGACAAAAGACGTACACAAAGTTATCTTTTCCCTCAACAGCATCATTTATGTAATGCAGAAGGCACAGTCTCATGTTACATTTTTTGCTTTCTGTATCATCTTCCAATATCTTTCTCCTTTAACTATAATATTTAATTGCTTTCAGAGAAAGCATCACCTACATGTAGATTGTATCGATTACAACAAAACCCAGGACAGAGTTTTCAGGCATAGCTTTTACAACAGTATCAGTAGGTCACCTCTTCTTCTCTGGCATAAGGAAGTTTACACTTTAAGGGACTAACGCTGTTAGAACTTTACATTTCATTTTCTTGGGGGAATAGCATGATTAGAAGTTCAACAGAACATTGATTTATTAAAATACACAATATCATCTCAAAATATTTAGTCCTCTCTAATGTCACCTGTTATACCTATTAACTGCAGTATACCAGGCTGCAGCCAGGGTCGCATTGACAACAACGTCTACTGGAATAAGATCTGCTAATGCACTGTTGGAAGCTCTCATTGTTCGAAGGATTCCTTTTCCTGCCTTGAAGAACAAAACAAAACACAAGTAAAATCAACCAGTAAAACACAAGAAGCTTTGTTGTCTTCCAAAAGGGGGGGTGTGTGGGGATGTAAGTAACTTCATTACTTACAGCAATAAAGAGACCGCTAGGTCCATTGAAGTTATCAATCCATCCCTATGATGAAGAGGAGGAGGGAAAGGATATGGTTAGAGTACGTTGAAGTCAGCAGTTTCAACTGAAAATATGACACGTTTCTACAAGTGTAAGGGGTGGACGGAAAGAGAATGAAGAGGAGAAAGATACTAATTGCCATGAAGTTCTTCCACAGCAAAACCCGGTCATGGAGCAAGTTGCTATGACCCAGACAAAAAGATCTACCTCTAGATTCACTGGTCCTTCAAAGTGAGATGCTGGTTTGTTTATTTCTTAGTGAATAAACTGCAGATTGTTGTCTGTAAATGTGTTTAGGCTGAAAGTGTTCAAGTTTACAAGTATTCTTCTACTAGCTTCTAGCAACTCACAGAAGACAAGTAGTTTTGCCATCAATTATTACGGTTTTTCTCATTTTTCAAACAGAAGACATTCTTACTTAATTCTAATGACAGTATTTAGACACTATATCCTTATTAGTTTGATGTGTGCATTGTACATACACAAAAAGGTACACAGTCAATTCTATGGATTTTTAGGACTAGAGACATTCAGCCTTGAACTGGAGAAGCTCTTCTAACATCAGTCTCCTATATGGAAGGAAGCATATAGCATACATGCAATATATCAACATAGCAAGCACATGGTACATAGAACTTGCACCAACCCCTGCAAAGCTTACAGCACTTGACTAAAAGAACCAGAGTCAAAACATTTAAGTGACACAGTCCTTAGTTTTGTTAGGCACCCTTGGCAGCCACTGACATAGCAAATCATGTTCAAGAGGGAGAAACAGGTGGAAGAGGGTAGGTTTAGACCGGATATCAGGAAGAAATTCCTCACAGTAGGG
This sequence comes from Baryphthengus martii, assembly GCA_013396935.1. Taxonomy (NCBI): domain Eukaryota; kingdom Metazoa; phylum Chordata; class Aves; order Coraciiformes; family Momotidae; genus Baryphthengus; species Baryphthengus martii. The sequence continues at coordinate 82,664 of VWZK01010576.1, forward strand.
TGGTGAGACACTGGAACAGGTTGCCCAGGGAGGTTGTGGATGCCCCATCCCTGGAAGTGTTCAAGGCCAGGTTGGATGGGCCCTTGAGCAACCTGCTCTAGTGGGCGGAGGCCCTGCCTGTGGCAGGGGGGTTGGAACTAGATGATCTTCAAGGTCCCTTCCAACCTTAACCATTCTACGAACCTATGAAAAAGCTGACAATTTGTGTGTGAAATAGGACTTCCCACTGTGATAGAAGAGTATTGTTTTTTGATTATAAGCAATTCACCCATAAATTTCACATAACAATACTGTATTTGACAGCTTTTTTATCAGAGTTGTTATCCAGAAGCAACCAAGCGTCAACTTCATGAGCTAAAAGATTTTCTTCTACAAAGATGACTACATAATTGTCAGTATGTGTTACACTTAACAGGAAAGACGGCCAGGGGAAAATGCAGTGACTTACAGGAAAAGGCTCCTTCCAGCTAGCACCAACAATAGATGGCCTTATAATGGCTGTGTTTAGTTTTGCACCTTCTTGTTGTACTACGTATTCAGCTAAGGCTTTTGTATATATGTAAGTATTAGGTGTGTCACCCAGCAGTTTCGGAGTAATATCTTTCACTAGGCCATCATCCATCCACCTAAGGAAACAAAAGTAAGAGGCAAACGTAAATGACTGCATGCTGCTACATGGGGGAAGTGTGGGGAGGGGAGACATACAGCAGTGGGTAAAAAGGATAACCCAATAAATCAAAAATACTTTGGAAAGTAAAATTAAAATTCAACCTCTCTTCAAAATTATCCGTGGAAAAACACCCTGAATAAAACCACAAACAAACAACAGCTCAAAAACCACCAAAGCATCAGAATTCTCCTAGAAGCTACATAAGGACAGAGGAAAAAAAACCACATCTGTGAAGAAATTTAGGCAATAATTACAAAACTGTCAGCAGTATAGACCAAAATGAGAAGAAGTTTCTCAGTAAGAGAGGAGGATTGCACGTTCAGTGTCCACTGAAAGAAGCTATTTACTGTTTGGCCCAAGCAATTTATTACACACCAACTATAGAGCAAGTCGTACACTCCTTGACAATAATCCAAAGTATGCAAACATGAAGCACAGACACAATAGGTCAGTCTTTGGGACCCAGACACACCACTCCTCAGTTAGCATTAAGTGATCTAGAAGGTATTGCTGCTGCAAAGGAGTCCCAGCTGCACGACAAGCATCACCTCCACCTTTGTGGTGTTAAATCACACAGCACCTCTGAAGCAAGCTGGGTCACCATGTTTCTCCCCTTAAGTCTTGCAATTTACTTTTGCTTCCCAATTCATTCAGCAGTTTGTATTTAAAAATTATAATAACCTTCAGTCAGAGCACACAAGGCACAGAGATGTGCCTCTTGAACTATTGCTGCTTTTGTGTTTTCCACTTTACGTAAACGGAATTTAGCCAGCACTGTCATTCACCAAAGTTCTGCTGCCATCAAGGCTGACGCACATCAGACTCCATTCATTCATGACATGAATTAGGGTGAGAAAAGGGGCAGGAAAGCTCAGAAAGGGACACAAATCTGTTTCTGTGTCTCAATTGGTTGTTGGCTGGACAGATCACTCTTGTTAAGTTTATGAAAGCTTTCCCTCACTGCCATGAGTTCTAAACTACAGACAGCTGTACAAGCCCAAAACAAACAGTTTAAGTTATATTTTTCCTAGCTGTGAATAGAAAAATATGACTATTTCAAAATATCTCATTTGAAAGTCTCAACATTCTAAAAATAAGCTTGTTTCAATGTGCACTCTAGGCAGTAGCTCTTTTGTTAATGCTCTTCCATCTAAAATAAGTTAAAAGATAACCTTTTAATTTAATTAGTTATTGTTAGTTCCATACTTCTCTTCGAAGGAGTCATATTTTGTATGACAGGGAAGAAGGGAGAGATTGATTTAGAGTTGAGGGGTTTTTATTCCATTGCACTTCTCATACTTACCACCTGTTTCAGTCAGAGTTTGACAGCTACCAAGACCTCAAGACAGGTAATATACACAGAAAATATAAAGTAAGTTTTTACCCCCCAGTAATGCTCAATTGAAGTCTAAAAAGCTACAGAAAACAAGTACTTATTGTTTGTGCTCTGAATATCTAAGGGAACTATTTTTAGAGTTGTGTTTCTGAGCTGTTAAATAATATAATTTCAATACCTCCATCTGATTTTGCAACGGCATTTAGATGACTGTAACAGAAGCTGCTGTTAAAGGGGACTGTCTTGGTTTTATCTCTTTCCTTCATAATGCCACTGCCAGCGCACGTGTAAAAGCACAGCTTTTTTGTTTTTAATAGCTCCTGATTCTGCCCATCATAAAGTCAGCTGAAATTGTCACTCTCAGCACACAGGAGACATTCCAAATAGGTATAAGCACCCCTCTCCTTCAGCACCACTCCACCGAGCTCAGCTGAAAGGGGCCATAAAACCTTAACTCTTCCTGTTTACAAGAAAGGGAGATGTCAGCCAAGCTGTCACACTTACAGGACAGTACAAGCTAATTGCTTTATCTTTCAGGTTTCTAACCATTTTTTGGTACTTTGGTACTAAAAAGCAAGCAATTACGGATTGCTTAGCTTCAAAAAACATAATACGTACTCGAGAGAATCCATCAGCTTCCTGGGATCAACAGGAGGTGGATAAACTACTTCATCAATCTGTTTTCGATTGCAATATGCAAAGGCAGTCGAAACATGCACGAACACTTCCAGATTCTTCATTCGCTGTGCCAAGAGGAGGAGTTGTTGTGTGGCAGTCACGTTTAACTGAACAGCATCTCTGCCGATTAACCGGAAATTTGATGAGCAGAAAGCAAGACAAAAACAAGCAAAGAAAGTAGTAACTAGTCAATCTACTCCTAAATGCCTCAGTGATGGGTATATATAAAGTATTCCTAAATAGCCTGTCCTCCTCCCAATAAAATAGCACGGCCAGCATCCTAACTTTCTGCTTAGAATAATATGCTGGAGACTTAATCTAGAGCATCTCTATGTTAAGAGTATTTTTTCCAAGTTTTGCCTTGTTCTCACCAGCTTCCTCATGCTCCATTACTAGGGTGGTAAAGTCAGCACATCTTTGATCTTTTCAAGCTAAATTCCAATCCTACGTTTTTCATAAAACGTGAAGGAATTAATGCAAAACATCTAGCTGCCACAAGGGATGAATCTCTGAATTTCCTCATTCAAGTTGATTTAGGTCAACAACTCGAAAGGCAGGCTTAGAGGGCTAGTACTTTGGAGACTGGCACCTTCTTGTAGGGTAGCACAAGGTTCAATAGCATAACAGCATTACAAGAAGGAAAAAAAAAAAGGAAAGCCATTAAGAACCACACTTTCACCCTTCAACTTCACTGCTTCTCATTAAAATAGAGTCCTTAAGGACATGATTGGAGGGTAGATCTATCTCTATAACTCCAGAACACAGCCTACTGACCAACTGCTGTAATTGTTCTACACAATTCAAATATTCTCTCCAGCATATAAAACTTATTATGGTAACTAAAGCCTTAAAATGATATGAACTTGTCCATATTGAATAGTGTAATTCTAGCTTCTGGCAAAGTAGGTCTAACTAATATGCCTCTGTCTTCCTAAGAAGAACAAATGAAAACCCAAGAGCTTAAGATGAGTTTTGTGGAAAAGATTATTCCCTTAAGGGGCGCCATGAAATTAACCAAGCATCCAAATACCCAAGTACATGAAGTGGTGTCTGCCAGGCTGAATATGCGCAGGATTGTGCAGACATCCTATATCCTCTGCTTCCCACCCTCCCCATCCCCACCCCCTGTGAGTACCACTGGTTTACCTGACCAGAGTACAAAGAATTTGAAACTCACCTTAATGTTTCATTGAATCTGACCGTAGCAGCACAATGAAATATAACATTAATGCATTCTGTAAGTAATTTCTTGATTGAGTCACTAAGGTCCAGTTCAGGCTGTGTAAGGTCACTCAAAACTACTATTATTTTTTCTTTGAAGTCTGGTTGTTCTTCTCTCAATCTGTCAAAGAGCTGTCAAAAAAAAACAAGACTAAAAATTCACACTAATAGCCAGCGAAGATAAGAGATACACATCTCATCTAAGTGAAGAAAAACCCCACGTCTTCTGCCTATACAGAGTTGTATCTCCTCATTTCTCTGGATCAGTAAGGAACACGTTACAGACTTTCCATTCACATATTCAGTGATGTATCAGATCCTCTCCTAAATCCGTTATTTTCACATTGCTTCTCCTGCACTGGCAATAGCAAGCAGCCCAAAGGCTGTGTGAGCGTACCAGCTTGAAGGTCCAGCTGAAAAATACTTAATTTTTATTAGATATAATTTTCAGCTCAACTGTGAGCTAATGCAGCTCACTGTGGGGCTACCTAAAGTAGCAGTGGTAATGCCATGACAAGAATATGGGACATCTCCAATCACAGAGGTCTTGAGTCAACTCCTCAAACACGAAGCTTCAACTTAAAGGACAAAGCTACTAAGACAGCATTTAATGCCTCTGCAATTCTTAAAGGGACAGAAACAATGCTTACCTAGGAGTAGGGAGCCTTTTGTTATTTTGAAAAATAATCCTGCTGTGCTTTGAGTTGGAAGGATGGTGCCTGTCTTGAGGGAACTGAAGCAACTACCTTTTAACCATACTAATATGTGGTACGTATTATCACAAACAAGCAGTCCCATGGATAAGATCTTAGAGAACCAGTTTCTGCCCCTTTTTACATCTATAGCAATACATTATTCCTACATACCTCATACTGGCACTGGCATCAGTACAAAGGGGGAACAAGAACAAACATCTACAGTACATGCAATGCATACAGCACATTAAGAGAGGAATTAGATATCTGAAGTGCAAAGAAAGCAGAAACCTCAACATTTTCTGGCTATTTGCAGCTCAATTTATTTTAATTATCACATTCACTCACTTAGATTTTAAAAACTCTTCAGGAAACAGAACGTCCAAGCATCTGTAGAACACTTAACGAGTTCATCCAAATTGCGAAAAATTATTGGCAGGCTCCTTGCAACTAGATGGTTTAAGACAACGGATCCTATTAAAATTTTTTGTAGTCTTTTGGAAGAATCTTGATTACATTAATGCCAGCTGAACAATACACATTCAATCTAACTTGTCTAACCATGTGATGAAGACAGAACAAACATCTGGTCCTAGCTAAGCCTCTGCATAGATTTTCAGCACCATCCCTTCCTGTACTTAGGACCAGGATGTAAGTTGTGCTTACCAGGACTTCTGCTGTGAACCTGTTCCAGCAGTAAGTCCTTATCAAGTCTCACAAAACACATCAGACAATCTATACTAACTCCTGCTGAGATAACTAAGTAGAATATTTGGACTCAAATTTAAAAGCCTTTCACAACACAGAAGTTTCCCAAAAGCTATACTGAGGCTTAAGTCTTACTGAAGTTTAAGTCAGCCCACACTACTGCTATTCTCCTCCCTGCTTGAAAATCCCCCACTTTTTATTTGGGTAATACATGTACAAAGAGGGGATTGAGAAATTTCTGCTTTCTCAGAGTTCAGTCTGGAGTTTTTTCCTTGTTTCGGGGAGTGACAAACAGTTTTATGCAGAGAGAATCTGCAACTTGACTTTTAAGATAGAATCCCACTGTAACTCATTCTGTTGCATTCTATGACATTGCACAGGAGTTGCCAGCAGATGCTTTTGAGCAGAGCTACAGTTTTGATGCAGTTACAGAAAATAATTTACTAGACACACAGCCATCCTCGTGTCTGCTGTAATCTTAATCAGAGTCACAGAAATACACTGCCTTAAACAACTTACCCCTCCTAGCCTAAGTACCTTCTAAGCACACACTCTGCAGAGGCTGCATTGCATCTCAACATACTTCCTAAGCCTGAAAAATTACACTGCTAACCCCCATGTCCCTTAAGAGACAGACCTGGATAGAAATAAACAATCCCTGCTTTAATCGAGTTCATGCTAGAAACCTCCCCTCTCCCCGTTCATTCTTCTCATCATAACCGGGATACTCCATAGTAGAGAGATGGGAAAACCCTGATGGACGGCTGCGCATGGAGTAAGAATGTCCAGCCTAGCTTACCGCTCACCAGAACATTCAGGTAATGAGTTTTTTCAGGAGGAAAGTATCCCACCCACCAACGCACATTCTTGCTTACTGGTAGAGCCGATAGCACATTCAAGCAAAAGGAATTACTAAGCCTCATCTTACAGAAAATAAAATCAGTCACAAAGAAAAAGTGACTAGCTTGAGATCTAAAGAAGGGTCTCGATCCCATCCTACAACTTAGTCCACAATGCCTCCTACAGTCGATTACTGTTTTGTGCTCTGCAACAATGTTCTTAAAGGTTGTTCATATCTACAGCTCTCCGTTAGTCAGGTGTAGTTTATCTGGACTGCAGATAAACCACACCACATATCAGGATTCTTCTGAGAAAGGTCTGTGCAGACTCAGGCTGGGACAGGCAAGGCTTTTCTGAATGTCACAGGATATGCAGTTGGAGGTTCCAGATAAGGCTGGTAGGGGTCATTAAGGTCGTTAAGTTTTAACTTGGGTGTTTTACTTCTCAGTTCTGCATTACAGCTGAACATCCTCCTCTTGAATTATACAGGGTCATTTTCCACTACTGGCTTTAACAGAGACTAACAGCTTGAAAATCAGCTACAGAAGCACCGCCAGGTCTTGGAATTTATGTTTCTCTTAGAACAAAAAAACTTTTAACAACAGTATTTTGCTTTAGACAAACCCAAGTTGTTCTCAAAATGAAATGGGAACATTATAAAGAAGGATAAAAATGTACTTTGTGAGAATATGACACATACCTTACAGTTGGTAATTTCTTCTATTCGTGCTTCAGCTGTCTGCCCTGCTTTCTTTCTCACCAACACATACACTGCTTTCACTTTAGGACAAGATCTGAGCAGCTTTTCCAGAAGCACTTTTCCCAGGAAGCCAGTAGCTCCTGTCAGGAGGACATTCTTTCCTTCATAGTATTCAGGGATGGAAATCATTATGACCTTAACAAAAGTTTAAAAAAAAAGTATATTAAAAAACTAGGAGTTCAAATTTGGAGAAGATATAAATAAACAGTACAGATGCAATCTTGTATCTGAAAGAAATGCTTACCAGCCATTTTTTTAGCTATAACCAGTACTTAAAATGTCTTTTCACATTACAAGAGACCCCCGCAGGGTCACTATAGTCATCCAAGATCTTGTTGTAAACTGCCCCTGTTAACAGTGACATCAGGAATTGGATTCAACTTCAGGCTATTTTTACCTCTGTGCATGGTCCTTTACCGCTCTAATTGGCTGTTCCATGTAAACTAAAGGTCATATCATTAAAATATAATCACAAGTAGATCCTTCAAATACGCTGACAGAAGACAGGAAACCAGACATCTGCCAGTTGCCGGCCCTGGTATTTTGCCCATGTCAGCAAAGTCCCCTCTCAGTGTTACGCTCACTGTTCCTACACATTATGTTAGGCCAGAAAGAAGGTACAGTTAGTTGCTTGGTACGAGATCCGCTTGTCTTATATTGATTACAAAAACTCCACACAGTTCCATAGATGATAAAGGTTTCCAACCTTTTCATCAGTTAAGCCCGTTTGGTATTTTCCCCCAAAGGAGTAAATAGAATTCTCACACAAACCAAAGATTTGAGTTAGCTACAAATACATGACCTAAGAAAAATCAAAAAAAAAATAACGAAGAGCAAGAGACTGTTACTCAAACCCGGCACAAAACTCAAGTGTTGTATGTTTTGCTTCAGTTAGAAAGTTAACTATAAGAACTACTTCCCTCTTTTCCCTTAATCAACCACTTGGAAGTTATGCCTAATTCTAGATACTGGAAATTGAAAGACTTCCTAAGGACAAATACACTGCTATTTCTCATGCTAATGTGGTCTTTGGACCATGATTTTTATGACCTTTAGAATTCAATCTGTGCCTCAGGCTAACCTCAAGCCATTTTGTTAAGTCTGATACACCAACATCTTTACAGTAAACCTTAAACAGCTTTTGACTGTAGAAGACTGCAGAATATAGATACGCTTCCACCTTGTTTTACCAATCTTTCTAATTAGACTTCTAAAAACAAGCTGAGACAGTGAAAGTCTAGTTGTAGTCTCCTACAACAGACACAACTTACCATTATCACCAAAACACTACTAAAAGGGACAGATTCCAGAAAACCATAATACTGAAAAAAGAACCCAAATGAGTCTCCTCAAACAGATGGAGCATCCCTTAGAGCTACAATACTGAACACCTAAACAAGATGAGAGCCTTTCTTCACCTATCACCTAAAAATAAAGGAACGCAACTGCTAGATATGCTTCTTTCTCTTTAAAGAGCAGGCTACCTGGAAGCATGAATTTAACATACAACATTTCACGTGCGTTCCCTGATAGGAATGAACAGCTATGGGCTTAATTTGCACTTTTTGCCTGAGAAATAAGTAAGTGTTTTTGGCATGCTTGTCTACATCTCAGGTACTCGTTATATTAAAGTAACTGCGCTGTGCTTTTCAAGCGTCTGGATCACGACAAAGCCTCTGAACAAGCTCTAAATGGTTGCTTGTCAAATATGAGTTGACGGCCTGTACAAGCCACGGTTTCAGGGGTCTGGGTACAAAGTCTTATGGTTTTTGGTCCACTGCTCCAAATCTTAGTTTGACTACCTTCTTTACAAGAGCAACTCTTGCATTTATTAGCGAAGCATCTAAAAAGTGATAGTGGGACACAGTAGGAAGTTTAGAACAGAAAAAGCGTTACTATTTCCACTTGTCACAGTACACCGTCCAAAACGGTTTCTTCAAAGGTTGACGAGATTTAAAGAGGCGGATGGAGGGAAAAAGCTATTTACGTTAAACAATTTTGCCAAATACATAAGACCTTAATGCAAATTTCAAAGCATACCCCCCGCAGTAAAGCATGGAGAGCAAGATACAACATACCTGTGAGTCACCTTCTCCTGTTCATTGTAAGCTGCAGCCTGTTACCTTCACTGTGGCTCTTGAAGTCTCAATTAATGCTATTTGCTACTTAAGTACATCCTCCCCATAACTTCTCTTTTCCCAGTTTTTGCATATACCATTCAACTCCATTTCCTCCTAAAAACCTGCATGCATGCTCCCACGTAAAGGGTAAGACTTCTGTTCTCTCAAAGTAAAAAGAAAACTCGCACAACCATTACCACGCCAATTTTGTCACAAAGATTCAGTTTTGATTCCTACATAATTTTGTTATTAATTTACCTGTCTAGCCATAATTCGTATTTTTAACCCCTTAAGACTCTATAACCATATTTAAATACCATCACTTCACTTGCCCTTCCTAAAAGAAAGGCTTAACACTCCTGACAGAATTCTGTATCCTCAAACTGCAAACCTGTACACCTGGGCAGACAGTCTGGAACCTTGCTGCAACACCCAGTATACGGGCTATGGTCCAATAGCACTTTCTAAAAGCTAAAACAATGAAAAAAAGTTATGTTGCCAGTGGAAATATCTGTGTTGCTATGGCCCAGCCTTTTAGCTAACTGAAAAATCTGACAGTATTAAGGGTCATACAATGTAAAGAAAATTTAAAAAACAAAATAACACCCCCCACAAAAAAAACAACAACTTAAAAAAACCAACAGAACAGACCAGAAAGTTCCCTGTCACAATTATTGTCAGTCTGGCCATACTCCTTTGAGTATGGGGCTAGTATCAGATCAAAAATAATTATATAATTTTCCTGAAATTCTTACAGAATACCAGACCTAGAAAACACCCAGATTCAAAGCTATAAGTATAATGATGAAATGGGTTCAGTTAGAAAATCCAGAAACACACATAATTCACACTTGAGAGGCAGCAACATCTGTAAGTTTGCAGGCTAATTTTTTTGTTGTTGGTTAGTTTTGTTGTTGTTGTTTGGTTTTTTTGTTGTTGTTTGGGCTTTTTTTTTAACAAAAAAAGGACTGACTGAAATATTTCCTTTGAAAAAACTCACCACCATTTCCCTTTACTAGGAATAAATTCTACCAAAGGCAAGGTGATTTTCCACACTAGGTTTGCCTCCTACTTCCATTCCTCTAGAAAAGTCCAGCTACAGAACAGAATTAGTGACCTTTTCAGAAGTATACACTGCTGCCAAAGTTACAGCAATAAACACTGGGATTGAGGGAACTGCCTAGAAGCATCATATTTTAATTAAGGCTAAAAACCATGTGTGGAATCTAGGTGTGAACAAACAAAGTCTGAAATCAGCAGCTTATGTTTTGTTCCACTAGGGGGAAAAAAAAAAAAAGGTTCTCAACACAGGAAAGGGAAAGAATGTTCCCATTTTCCACCTACCTTTCCCTGACTTCTGAGAATGCATCTCCACATACCAGCAATGCTGTGCTGACCGGCAACTCCTCGCTTCAATCTCTGATGTAGTTCCCAGTGGACATTTAGTCTGACCTCTAACACATAACAAGCTGGAGTAGATTCAGAAATACATACCTACCCTTGCAATACAACACCACAAAATCATATTTACCATTTTAAGGTTGATATTTAAGTGTTAGTGAAGGTTTTATTTACTTTTAGAGTGCAATAGCTGAATTGTAGCTAATAACCAGCAATACATATTTCCACCAGTTATCCAATGACTTGTACCTCTTTAAACATGTACATAGATAACTCCTATCAAACACAAAATTGTCTAATGGGCACCTTGGAGGATCTGTATCCCTGTATCAAAGCTACTTTGAGCTAATAAGTAATAACAGTTAAGAAAAACATAAATCTAACAATTGAAAGCATTCAGAAGAGGTCTGTAAAAGATTCTTGCTGTAGAATGGGGATGATAAAAATTAGCAGATGACTTGTAGGGTTAAACAGCCTTTGGTAGAGCCAGGTTCTTTTAAACTACTACAAAGAAACTGATGCTGAGATACTTCTGAATTCACAGGTTCAGGGCTAAACTAAGGGTGACACTTCGAAGATACTGCTTATTTGAAGGGTGCTGTCCTTTCATAAATCAAGAACTCCTAAGCATTTCAGTTAAAAAAAAAAAACAACCCACACACTCCAGGATCCTAGCCAACATTCCCCATCTTGTAAAAAATTCTAGTGTCCAAGACTGAGCAAGTGCTATTATGGAGCAAACAACACCACCTCTGTTTGCCTTCAGAGCTACTGCAGCAATATTTAACTCATTGCTTCAGAGGTCTCTTGGCCCTCAAAAAAAGGACAAATCTGTTTTTAGCAGGAAAGATCAATTCTCAGATTCGTTAAAACACAGATCAAGATACTCACAAGATTTGCTTTCCAAGCACCAGGAAAGCCTGCTGCAGTTCCACTGAATATTTAAATGCTAAATCCAGCAACCAGAAAGAGCATGCATCTATGTCCTTGTTAGAGATTAAATGGTCTGTTTTCTAGTTTATCACACAAAGTGACAAACATAAGGTCAACAACAGACTCCCTCCAAACTCAATCGTATTGAGATTATCACTTAAAGAAAATATGCATTTCCCAGCATCTCAAGCACCAGGAATAAGCCACAAAGTTTGACAAAAATACAGCCCGACAAACTCACTTGTCCCTTTTTCTCTGACAGCTTGAAAATAGTACTAGCAGCAGTATAACAGAAAAAGGCCTCAAACCGGAAGAAACATTTATGGACATTCAAGAGATCAAATCTGAATGTATGAAATATTTCTGAACACCACATATGCATGCATCCACACCAGACAAAAACCTCTAGAGAAGTCCCTCATATACAGCTCCAACTGCCACATTGCAAAGAATGCAGTAAGCCAAAAAAAAAAAACCACCAAAAAACCCCAACAAATAATAAAAGGAGAGATATTCAGACAACAAAGGAAGTAATATTTAACTCATCTAAACAAGGTTACTGCCAGAAAGGCAAACCTGGGTCATATCATGATACCCTGTCACATTCCATTAGGTGCCTTGTTTCCACAAAAGCGTATCGCTATCAGCAGAATGTCCACATTTTCAACCACCACAAGGGTCAACGATCTGCCCTATTTGGACAATACCTATCCAGCATATCATGAAAGGATGATAGTTTGTCTTCACAGTCCAAGGTTATATCCATTGAGAAACCTTATCTTTTAAAACGGTATCTTTCACAGATGAGTAGAGACTGAAATGAGGTAACAGAGCTATTTCCTGTTGTAAACTGATTTTGGTGTAAGTTAACTTTAAAACATAACTATTCCAAACTTCACAATCACGTGGAAGATCTGGGATTCGTCCCACAGCTAGCACAAAGACAAACTTATCCACGTTTTAGACTTCATCAACATTCTTATCTACTTTCTGCAAGAACATTTCCCTTACTAGCTGTAAGCCACAGTCCCCTGCAGGAAAAAGCTGCTAAAAGTTTAACGTATTGCCAGGTCCAGAAGCTAATGAGAACAGCAAAGTTTTGAAGGACTGTCGAAATGGATCCATTAATATTAGCTCACCAGTCTTTGGCTTATACCTGGTAGTATGTCAGATGGCAAGTGCCTCGCTATAGACTTTCCAGACAAATAACCAGAGTGGTTTCAGCGTAATCCTCAGTGCTCTCACATATATCAACGCGCCTTTATTGAGGAACTCTACAAACAAGTGAAATACAACCAAACCAAACAAATCTGAAAGATTATACTGAAGTCATCACAACTGCAGTATAAACGCCACCCAAAGCTCTATGTGAAACACGGCAAACTTGCGGCTGACATTTGGTACATTAGAGAATTTCTGAAAAACAACAATAGGCATTTTAAACTACTTGTTTTGCAATCTTGAAGATGTTCAAAGATACTAACCTACTACCAATGAAGAGATTTGTCCACTTGAAATCATTTATCTATTGACACACAATACCAGCGAGAGTAACTAAGACAGTCAGAGTTTACATAACGAGGTGTATTGCTTTATGTCCACTAAGTAGATTTGCTTTTACAAAAAACTTCTCTCCTCACAATTCTTAACAACAGAAATATGCTAGATACTGGAAGCTTTTCTTGGACTGTGTATTCCTCAAGTTACACTCCTCCTAAATTAAATTAATTTAGATGAGAATTAACTAAGATCACATATGAACTATAACGGCACTACAGCATTTCAAAAACAAAATCTAGACTGATACCAGACCCTGAAGTAGTTCTGTAACCTCACTGAAGACAGTAATGACAAAAATCAAAGCACAGTATTCACTCAACTGCTTTAGGAAGACTGTGAATTTGGACCCAATAACCCAGAAATAGCCAATCATTTATCAGCAGAATTCAGCACAACTCAAAACTATTTCATTTCCTATCCGAAGACACCCTTATGAGAGTAAGATACTTTGAAGTCAGGTCTGTGCCTGAAATCACAGGGTCTTTTAACCTCTTCTAACGCTGTAGTCTTACTGCAGAGAATCTGACCTCAATGTAGGCCATTGTTGAGTTATGTCCGCAGAAGAACTTTGTCATTAGAGGTATTTGAAGCATGTAGTTTCACAGGTACTTATGTACATGTTCACTCCTTTCGGCCAAAATTCTGATTTTACTACAAATTTCTATTCACTTATGCTTCTATTCAGATGGATTCTGTACCAGATGATTTTGAAATTACTTCTGAGTAGTAAGTGCTGTTTACAAAGTACTAGAGTAGTCTCTGGCTTTGCTGTAATTACATTTTTTTTATACTAAGTCCCTCCTCTGAAAATTAATTACAACAAAGTAAAAGATTTTTACTACCTCTTTGTAATTAGGTTGTAAGTTGATGTTTTTCTGAGTTGTTTACTATTTGAGCTTAGCCTTCAAGCGCATGTTGAAGAAAAAACACCTCTTTTGGTATCGTTAATCTTGTTGCTCCAAGTTGCACAGAAGGCATAGATCAGTTCAGAAATTAAGCTATTACAGTAAAGCACATATCACACAAGCACGTTTACTATACTCCACCTCCAGTTCATGTGGAAACGTTTATATCCAGAATGCTTTCAAACAAGTTTTAAGAAAACAAGAGGCAGGCAGATAAAAGATTTGCTAAACAGGATCATAGTTCTAGATCATTTTATCAAAGTTAACTTAGAAGTCTGCATTAGAAATCTCACTTGTGCTTTTGGTTACGTAAGGGTTACAAGATAAAGCCTCACTGTTTATCAAGGCAGCTGCCTAAATCATGACTCAAGTTAAGCCTGAAGGGAGGAAAAAAAACCTGTCTAAATAACCTGCCTACAACATAATGAAGAGTCATAGAATCATAGAACGGTAGGGATAGGAAGCGAAGGTCTAACCCCCCTGCCAGAGCAGGATCACCTAGGGTAGGCTATACAGGAACATATTCAGGTGGGTTTTGCAAGTCTCTAGAGGAGGAGATTACACAACCTCTCTGGGCAGCCTGTTCCAGGGCTCCCTCACTCTTACAGTAAAGTTTCTCCCCATGCTGAAGTGAAACTTCCTGTGTTCCAGTTCGTGATCACTGCCCCTCCTCCCATCACAGAAAAGAGCCTGGCCCCTTCTACTTGACACCCACCCCTCAGATATTTATAAATATTAATAAGATCCCCTCTCAGTCTTCTCTTGTCCAGACTAAACAGCCCCAGGTCTCTCAGCCTTTCCTCACAAGAGAGATGTTCCAGTCCCTTCATCATCTTTGTAGCCTCCCTTGGACTCTCTCCAGTATTTCCCTGTCCCTCTTGAACTGGGGGGGCCAGAACTGGACATAATACTCCAGACACGGAGTAACACAATTGACTATTGCATAAACTGCTAAAGCTACAAGATCACCCAATTCTTAGTCACTGCATTAAGAAAAAAAAGCCAAAGGCATCAATTTAACCTTCATACAAGCATTCCGATACCCAGTTCGGGTTATCACTAGAAAAGTCTTACCAGAAGCAAGAGGATTTTTGCTTCAGTTATTACTGTGATACCATCATTTTGCTGGGAGCGGAAATCCAGAAACCAAGTAAGGGAAAGGGGAAAAACTGAAGTGACTCATCAGTTTGTCTAGTTTCATTGTTAAGAGACAAATCTAGGCAATTAAAACCCAGATTCACATTCCTCATATTGATCAGACAGGACAAAGGTAACTACCTAAAACTATACCTGCAAGTACATTCTGTTTAAAACATCAGAAGGGCAAGATAAGCCATCAAAGCTGGTCTTTTATCAGAATTGCTTTGACATATATGATTATATTTATTAACAAAGCATCCACAATCAAAATACTCCATCAAGAACAAAATTCCATCTCTCATTGCTCCCTTGTTTTTAATTAGACACACTATTACAGAGTTAGAAGGCTTGAGTCATATTTTACAGTAGACAATGAATTACAGTGAATTTGAAATCCTAAGAATCAACACTTCCAGAGTCTTTCCATACCTTCCCATACCCTTCAAAACTGAAAGAAATCCCAAATGACCAGCCTTACTGATCCTCTCAGCTTCTCTCAGCTGAGGAGCTGCAGGCAGTTTAAGGAAGATTTACACAGGGAAAAAACCAAATGTCCAAAATGACAATGCATTATTTGACAGATACATGTGCACGTTTAGTAATAATTCACTAAATATACTCCTGTAAGAAAATCCTCAAATGCCCTTGATCATATCTCACCACATCCCACCTTCTAGTGCCTCTGTAGTACAGGCAGCCATAGTAAGCATGCTCGCAGCTGGTGAGCTGATTGTTGAATAGCTATTTAAAGAATTAATATTTTAGAACTCTGTTAGAATTACAGTCAAGGCCTCCATAACTGTAACCAAGAACCTAATTCCTTGATGTTTAGGTGAGTCTTTTCAAAATTCGTCACTCAAAAATCAATGGTTTTCCAATGCAAACCAATAAAGAGAATTACTCTCCATTTACGTTTCTGCAGAAATTCCTGGTAGTTCTTCAGGAACACAAAAATAACTCATTGGGCTGACAATTACTCTATCAAGTGGTATTTGAAGCCTAATCATCTTCCTTAAAAGAAACCACACACGTTTACCTTTCTCTTTTTTTCTCATGCGTGTAGAGCAAAGCCCTGTAAAAAAAATTATAAATGTTTTCAACTTCCTGATCTTTAAAACTAGCTCAAACACATACATAATTAAAGCAAGTTATACTAACAGACTGTCTACCTGTCCTACCAACAGGACAAACAAAAGTAAATGGCAATTAAACAGGATGTTCGAAGCCTCTCTCCTTTCTGAGAACAGAGGTACTGTATCAGCACTAGCGCGGCCAGCAGGACTGGGGCAGTGATTGCGTGCCTGTACTCGTGAGGCCACACCTCAAATTCTTTGTTCAGTTTTAGGCCTTTTGCTCCAGCACATTCAAGTGCTGGAGCACGTCCAAAGGAGGGCAACAAAGCTGGTGAAGGGTCTTGAGCACGAGTCTAGTGAGGAGCTGCTTGAGGGAACTGGGGTTGTCAGCCTGCAGAAAAGGAGGCTCAGGGGAGACCTTCTGGCTCTCTACAACTACCTGAAAGGAGGTTGTAGCAAGGTGGGGGTAGGTCTCTTCTCCCAGGTAGGAAGCAACAGAACAAGAGGAAAGGGCCACAAGTTGTGCCAGCAGAGGTTTAGGCTTGATATCAAGAAAAAAAAAAATTCACCAAAAGGGTTGTCAAATCCTGCAACAGACTGTCCAGGAAAGCGGTTGAGTCACCATTCCTGGAGGTACTTAAAAGACATGTAGATGTGGTGCTGAGGGACACGGTTTAGTGGTGGACTTGGCAGTGCTGGGTTAACGGTTGGACTCAATGATCTTAAAGGTCTCTTCCAATCCAAACAGTTGTATGGTTCTGTGATTTACTACAGTCCCGTCGCTGATACCAATCAGGTAGATGCCAAGAGGGACAATCTTAAGTCCTTTTTACACTAATGGATGTGTTACTTGGATCTATCAGTTATGGCTATTGCACAAGAAGCCCTACAAATTTATAAACATCAAGCTGAACAATGACATGGAAAAGCTGGTATGATGTAGTGAATATATAGTTACCAACACCAAAAGACAGCTTTACAAGATCTACTAAACAGTCTTTCTAACCACACCCAAAGGAAGAAATTAAGAGGGTATGGCAAGGGAGTGACATCCTTTGAGAAAGCTTGGGAGAAGCTTAACAAAGGCAAAGAAGATCAGTTTCATAAAAAGGGTCTCACTATATAAACCCTGGGTTGGAGACACTCCAAGGAAGAAAAAACAACCAAAACAAATAAAAAACCCACAAAACCAAACCAATAGGAATATCTAGTCTATTCAGAAAGACAGCATTTGTTAGGACTGTTTGCAGCTTCCAAATTTGGGAAATGCAGAGCAGAAAAAGCATAGCTGGAGGACTGTATTACTGCAAGGCCCAGAATTAGCAACTGGGAGAAACACTCTGGATGTAGCTATGAAATGATGGCAAGTTCTCCACCTACAGAGCACAAGTTTTGATAATACTGGTTCCTTTTTGGAAGTTTTAGTTTGCATGCTTTAAGTTACCCAGCAGCTCTGTTTACTACAAATAAGCAATAGACATACTGTACTGAACATACTGTACTGAACACAGACCCTCTTCAAACACCGAATATTTTGTGAAAAAAAACCAACCAAACAACTAACACCTGCATAAATCACGATTTCTGGCTGGAGAAGCTAACCAAACCTGAAATTGCTGTAATGATAGAGCCCGGTCTTCAACGGCAACTAGTACGTTTTCTAGCACTTGTTTCAACTTTTTCAATTGCTGTATAACTATTTTAAGTTTGTTATATATCCCTTTCAAGCACTGACAGCACAGTGCTTGTCAGGAACTGTGAGCTCCTACCAGAGCTAGGACTCAGAAACAGGAAGATGACAAAGGACCCTTTACATCGTAGTAGTCAGGAGAAGATTCAGTTTGGCCTCTCAGGAGCTAAGAGGTTCTATGGATGGACAGATTCTCCATTTGCAGGAGAAATATTAGCACAGATATTTCACGAGATCTGCTAGTCCGGCTTTCAAAGAGGACTCCCTTCAGCAGAATCGTAGCATACTGCCAGGAGCTGCACTGTAAAATTGACACTTAGTGATGCTCTGAGCTCGCATCAGGCTAGTGGATACCTGTACATTTCCAAACTCTGAGAAATCCTTTGGCTAACTTTTCATTAAGTATCAACTGGTCAGGATGGTTAAGATGTCGAGAGGTTGGTTTTCCTTCCTAACTACAGAAAGGAAAAATATTTATTATGTTCAAAATATGCCTCTACATTACTGTCACACTTAACAGCAAACAACTGCCCCACTGTACTTTTAAAATTCTCTGTACTAAAGCTTCATTAAACCTACAGCCCACCATTAAGGTAAGCAAATGAAGTCTAAGTAGTTGCAGTAAAAAGTTACAGATCTAGATGTGCATATTACTCTGCAGTTCTGCAACAGCTATGCGGGGGGGGGGGAAATAACAAAACCCTGCAAAATCAATCCTTCATATCCAGTTGTGAGAGGTTTTGGGTGGGGAAATGGCTGACTTTTAAGCTACCTATATTTGAGGAGAGGGTACAAAAACATGGTAGAAAAGCTGAAGAGTAAAGATAGTAGAAATATATCTCATCTCCAAATTGCTGAAATCATGATGTCTCAGTTATGAAATACAGACATGGTACATACACTGGGGAACTAGGGGATCAAAGAAATTCTAGCCTGCCACAGTACAGATGGATGCCACAGATAGTAGAACTCCTGCATGTTCCACTTCTGCTGTAACTATTACTGAAATAGTTATTAAAATATCAAAACCTTTCAATTGCTAAAGCTGTGAAGTAGGTTAAATAAAATTAAAGTCTTTTATTTCCATGGGATTCAAGCTGGTTTCAATTACAAGTTTGCTACCAATCAGTGTATCTCTGCAATTAGCCACATTTTAAACTTTTCTCAAGAAAGTCTTTCTATAGACCCAAGCGGCCCCTGCTGCACCAGGGCTCCAAGCCACTACCCTGAGTCCGGGGCTGCTGCCCACATCAAGAGCTACCACAGCTCCCAATCTCCTATTTCCTGATGCACAGACCCACCGAACTGTAACTCTTGTTTGAAGAAAAGGACCTTGCGGGGGTCTCTTCCCCATAGATTCTTTTAAGCGGGGGGAGAGAAACTTGTGGCCTTTTTCTCTAAGACTGTTCTCTGCGTCAGACGCAACTACTGCGAGAAAGGGGAACTACTGTGGCACTAGGGCCGGAGCTAGGGAAAGCCGGGGCAGCTTTGCAGGAAGAGCCGGCACGCCGCTGCTCGCAGGAGGCCCATCCAGCGGCAGCAGGGCTGAGCAGAGGGAGAAGCGGACGGGCGAGAGAGAACGCGGGGAGATGGGTGGCACCTGCCGGCTCCAGGCCCCGCGGCAGGTGGAGCGGGCCGTGGCGGACTCC